>OZ012610.1:2483646-2657602 GCA_963942555.1 Aleiodes leptofemur | reverse complement strand
CAATAAATATATAACCGATTCGGCTTAGACTAACCAGAAATTAAGTGCAATAGGCTTATTATTAGCACTTTGGTCGCGTAACATTAGTGTACTCGTTGAGGCGATCATCGTGGTTTACCACGCCGAACGATACTGGATAACTTGAGTGGGAAGAGCCTGGTGCCTCTACATACTCAGTCCCGCCCCCTAAACCCCTAGCTGGTTGTGTATCTGGTGCATAGGTTTTTTTTTTTTTTTTTT
This sequence comes from Aleiodes leptofemur, assembly GCA_963942555.1. Taxonomy (NCBI): domain Eukaryota; kingdom Metazoa; phylum Arthropoda; class Insecta; order Hymenoptera; family Braconidae; genus Aleiodes; species Aleiodes leptofemur. Next base: position 2,657,362 of record OZ012610.1, on the reverse strand, counting down.
TGAGAGGGTTGAAGCTAAAATCCTGGAACACCAGGCACCACTGGGCGAACAGAGGGGGCGGGTCTTATGGAGAAACCTCTACCAGCATCTCCAGTGTTTAGGTGGACATGCGCAGTTTGGGTATTTCACGGTGTTAATGAGTGTAGCGCCATCTCCGTGAGGGCGAGAAGTTGTGAGGAGGGGTGGAGGTGGTGGTGGTGGTGGTGGTGGTGAATTGTATTAAACTTGGGCGAAAGTTGGAGAAGGACAACGAGTGACTTGGTTGCTAGGAGCCCGATGACCAAAACCTATCCACCTATCTACCCACTGACACGACAGGTGGTGGTTGGATTACCATTTCTTTTTTTTTTTTCGATAATTTTCCATTCTTTCTTCTTACTTTGGTTCAGAGTAGGGATGTTCGATGCTTGAAAAAAAAATCGATTTTCTAATAATCGATGTTTTTTGATGTCGATGTTTTTTCATCGATGCATATAAAAAAATCATTGGATTTTCGATTCATCGATTATTAGCAAGAAAAAAAAATTACTTTTCGTTTTTTTTTTTTTTTAAGTATTATTGGGGTATAATTAATCATAAAAAGTGAAATGGAAAGTATGAGATGAATAGAGAAGTACAAGACATCATTGTTTCTTCTGTAAATAATTCAAATTTCATGCATGATAAAGTATAGAACGAGTGTATGAATTGATGGTCAATCAATATTGTTCATTTGACACTGAGGTTTTGAGATTTTAAAATTTCGTCGATGTTGAGGAAAAAACATTGAACATCAATGAATCGGTGACAAAAAACATCGAGTAAAAAAATCGATTATTAAGGAAAAAAATCGAAAAATTCGATGAATCTATTAATATCGCCCATCCTTAGTTCAGAGGGAAGAACATCAAACGGTGGAATTATTGGTTTTCTTGATTTTCGGGGGAATCAATGATTTATCTCAATATTTTGTATTAAAAATGATGAAATTATTTGGATAGTCCTTAAGGTAGGATCCGAACAAATTGAAGGAGTGTTAAACCCCTCTTTTTTTGATGCCGTATCGAAGATGAAGTTTTTCTACATTTTTCTGGATTTTCTCATAATTTTTGACCGTGTAGTTTATGAGATATGAACTATCAAAGTTACTGAAAATAGCGGTGGTGGGGATGAAACGCCCTAAATCGGACAGAAATAACGAAATTACTAAAGAACCACAGGGTTGACCCATTATTTAAAAACTATTGACGAAGAGAACAGCATTCTAACTAAATAATAGAAGAAAAAAATATTCAATTCACCGTATAGTTATTGAAAAATTTTAATTAGAAGGTAGTCGTAACTATTTGCCTCTCTCTCTATCTCATGCATGTGATAGGAGATTGATGTAAAAAAAATTCGAGAAAAAAAAATTATATTCACAAGCTGAAGATATGACTTTCGAATAGTTTAATCGCTTTTTCGGGTAGATTAAAGCACTTTGTCCCGAATTATCAGCGATTAATTGAAAACCAATCTACAAATCCTCATTTTTTCTGTTTTATCGATCGCACTATGGGATACTACCTCAAGGTAATAATAATAATAATTTTTAATAATAATATAGATAATAATTTGAATAATAATGTGAATATTTTTTCCAAGTGATTAAAAATTCGTTAAATTTCACTAAATAAAAAGAATTAAATGTTGAAAAAATGATTTTTCACTACTTTTTTTTTCTCATTGTAGTCCTGCAAAAAAAATTGCCTGAATATTGAGTGAAAAAGGGAAAAATCATGACTGAATTCACAAAAAAAAAACGCACAATTCTGGGAATTACCCAGGAAATTCGAGGTAAGTAAAGATTGAACGTGGAGTCTGATCATGTACTGGGATATGTTTCACGTCCCGGATGGACAGTTTGAAATAGCTCTCTCTGCATAGATTCCAACTTCACCCATTCTCTCCCTCTTACAAAAACGAGTAGTATATAGAAGGCACGCGTGTGACACGCGACCGCATACGCCCGACAGCGCATTTAACGCGCGATCGCTTTCGAGTGGTTGCGCGTGTGTACATATACTGCATTTAGAAAAAATAAGTTGAGCAAGAGAGCCACACTGTCGTGCCTAAAAAAAAAAGAAGAAAAAAAAAATAGCAGTACTAAATTTTAGTTAATTTTCAATTCCATTGAATTTGTCAGTGTGTCGAATAAAGAGAAAAAACTTTTTTTCGAGGATTTAATTGTAAACGACGAGATGGAAGATAAAACAAAAGGCGATGAAGAGAGATGAAAAAGGGGGGAAAAAAAGAGGGAGGAAAGAGTAGCAAAGTGGCTCAATCAAACACTCCAATGTTTTCTTTCTTCCTCTTTTACTCAACTGCGTAGGGGGGGAGGGAGGGGGTGGGAGGGAGAAAAGAGCCCTCGTTCCCCGTACAGGCACATGCGGCGATGATTCGCACACATTATCTTGAGATACGGTTATACGGTATTATAGTAGGTACAGTATACGGGCGAGTAGGCAAGTCGAAGTGCAAGAAGGGTGAGAGAGAGTATCATTGTACGGTATGAAACATGACAGGGCGGTCTATTGTACCGAGAGACGCATTGCCCAAGCCCCGTTGAGAGTTTTGTGCAGTACAGAACGCGCCAAAAGCAGTATATACGAGTGAGACAGGCGCTTCCAAGGGGAACGCATCTATTGTGCCCAAGAGAGAGAGAAAAAGAGAAAGAAAGAGAGAGAGAGAGGGGGGGGAGAGTTTGGGGTATAAAGTACTAGCCCCAAACCACTGACACATACCATCAACGACCGAGCCTTTTCTCCAATACCCATAAGCCATATAACACGATAAGAACTCGTGCCACTTTGTTAACCCACCAGCGGTATCAAGCTCTCAGACTATACACTGGAGTGATACATATCTTCTCCTAATCGAGATAACGTTTCCTATTCAATTTTCGACAATATGCTTGAATCTAGTTCGATTTGCCTACGCCCATTGATCCTCGTTATTACATGAAAGATATACTGAGGAAAAAAGTAGTTGTAGTAGGAGTTCATTAGCATATGTGGATACAATTGACTCAAAAATGCTGAAAGTTCATTGATACATAGATTTAATTTAAGCTTTTTATTTGACTCGCAACAGCTGAACATCAATAAACATAGATGGTTTAGAAAAACTATAAGTGCAGTTTTTTTTTAATGTTTTCTTCATACACAGAGAAAAATGTTTTCTTGATTCAAGAATGTGCAGTCACTTAATTTAAGAATGTGCAGATCACTTGATTTAAAGTGAGAAAAGTCACTTGATTTAAGTGAGTTTTACTTTCCCAAGTTAAGAAAGAAAAAGTTACTCGATTTAAGTGAGAAAAGTCACTTAATTCAAGTGACCTGCACATTCTTAAATTAAGAAAACATTTTTCTCTGTGTAATAATTGATTTGTTTGGGGAAATCCAAACAATTATATACGGTATAGTCAAGTGGTAGGATATCTGGCTCGCCAAAACAAATTTGAGATGTATCCTAATAGAGAATGTAAAATACGAAATACAAAAAAAATATTTGTTTATAAAATGTGATTAAATGTGTACTATTCTTCTGTAGAATGAACTGTATAGTTTGAAATATATTTTTAAAAAAGAGTAGTGAAGATGATTAAATAAATTGCTTCAATATACTGAAAATAATAGACATTTGATAATTTTTGTTTTTTTTGAAGGAATAAATTATTTTCAAAAACATAAAAACTATGCATGTGTAGGAAATTCCAAAAATTATGAGTGAAAATTTTTAGAATATTATCTACATAAGAATTTATTTGTTCAGAAAAATCCAAACAATTATATCCGGTATAGTCAAGTGGCATGATATCTGGGCTCGCCAAACAATTTTGAGATCCATGCTAATTTCATTATCATTCCTCAACAAATGAATCATTGCCAACAATTAATTTTTTTGTTATTTCAACCAAATTGACCAAATTTAACAAATTTTTAATCATTTGAAAAAAATATCTGGTAAAATATCAAAGACTATTAACATAGTTAATTTCATCATTTTAACTGCTATTCTTTCCTCATTATAGGACTTCAAAAGAATAATGAATAATTCTTTTACCCTCCATCTAATTTCCCGAATTTTCATACTTTCTGCCCTTTTTTGCCTAAAAAATTTACGACTTAAACGAATTTGGAGCTTCTCCAAAATCCCCGTCTCCCACAAGTTTAGTGAACGTACATAAGCCTTTCATGTTACACTGTTAGGTATAGAGAAGTGCCCCCCCCCCCCCCCTCGGGAAGTGGGACGTTCTCTCCCCCCCGGATTTTATCCCCGGACTCTTTGCATAGCATTTTAAAGTGAACATTTCCAAACACGTTCCGGTGACATGTTTACCGGGTGTGCGCCCGGCAGTGACACAAAGTATCAAAAAAAAAAGAAAAAAAATCGACTAATGCAACAAGATTTTCTTCTTTTCCATTGTGCCAATAAATTCGAATTGATTCATCTGCCCCAACAGCTCCAGTCAACGTTAAAATTCCATTGAATTCCAAACAATTGTACTTTAAAATTTGCTGAAATAAACGAGATATGTAATGCAAGCAAGGGTAGTGTATATAACTGCAATTCTGTTCCGACAATGAATTACAGTAGAGTCGTTCCTTCAAACAAAGCCAAGCACTGTGTCCCTAGTGCTTTTAATAACCGCCGAAAACTAACTTTCTCGGCTCATATAACACCAGTGGCTAATTATACCCCCCCAACAAAAAAATTAGCATAAACTTGAATATTTTCGTCTATTTACGAGAGCCCTCACTCTCGTAAATCTAATGAATTTCAGTAGCTATAAAAATCATTTATCAGTCCAGGATGTGACTCGTTGTGTTTCTGTATGAATGGAACTGTAAAAAAAAAAAAAAAAAAAAAAAAAACAAAAAAGGTGCAGAAGAAAAATAAAGTTGAATAAAAACAAGACAGAACGGAAGAGGAATGGAGAGCGAAGAAAAATGAGGCGCGAAAGCTGAAAAGCACAAAAAAAAACAAGAAGAAGGGGCATGGAGACGATAAAAAAGAAGGAACAAGCGGACGAAGGGATTGACGAAGAAAAATTAAGGGAAAAGCGAGTTATGGTCTACGAGAGAAGTATGAGGATCGAAACAAGAAGAGAGAAGTAGATGTGGACAGTGTTAGTGCAGACTCGTGGCAAGAGAGGAGTAGAGGCATCCGCGCGCTCATTTCCGTTCTGGGGATGCCAACAGGGGGCTGACGAACACCAGGATAGAGTGAGTTTAGGGGAAGAGATGCTTCGAGAGAGAGAGAGAAAGAGAGAGAGAGAAGGGATGGGGACTGCTAACTCGCGAGATATTAATTCTGTGTTAGCGCTAGGAGGGCGCAGGGGTGAAAACTACGTGTCAAGAGAAGAGGGAGGGATTGGAAATAAGCGAGAATACCATGACGAAGGGGGGGGGGGAGGGGGGAAGAGGGGGAATGATGAGAACAACTGTGGGTACATGATGAGAGGGTGAGAAGGAGGCGTTACAAATCAGAGATTAGCCATAGTTAACTCGACTTGCGCAGTCAAACAGTTAATCAATAAATGATTATTTACATCGTGTGTTATAACTACTGTGATTTAACTCTCTCATCACATTTGTAGAGTTGCTTCATTGAATGCACCTGCCTATTTTGCATCTTGGATACAATGTCTGAGTAATATTAACGTAAACTACTCACGAAATTCAAAACATGCATGAATCATATGGATATAATTAGAATAATAATCATAACAATAAAGTGGCGTAAATGCTATATATGAGCACAGCACTTACGCCCCTTTGACTCTAAAGTGACGATAGAAGATGATAATAAAATCTTGGAATTAATCAATTGTGTTATTCATTTCCATGTTCGTAAAATCAAATGTAGGGATCATGGGACGTTGGAATAATTAAATTTAACAATACTAGGTAATTGTCAACTTGACGACGTTTTGCCCGTTTTATTCAGGCTTCCTCAGGTTCTGGAAAAACCATAGTACAAAACAAAAATTATTTCAATGAAATTCAATTAATTAAATTGAATACTGGTCGTTGGATGCTTCTGATGGTTTGAGGAAAATTCTTATAAACAACAACTCTTGTTCCCTCTCTTAACCTCGAAACAATACTTTTCTAATGTGTCCAATGAATCTCGACAAAATAAATAAACAAACGATAATAATTACAAATGTTAATACCTTGACATCATCAGTATGTAGTCACCATAAAGCTAATTTTATCCAATCAGAAACTAAACATATGCAAAATTCTCTTAATTAACATTGCAGTGTGATCTTTTCTCGAATGACATTTTGTTTGTGTTTACACTAACTTGGAATTAATGTTGAATTCTACAGGGTTTAGCATTCACATGTGTTATTTGAACCGGCACCTTGCCATCTTAACCCTAGACTAATCCCCCTATTTTGCTGCTCTTATTTTTTTATGATTAGGCAGTTGACCAGAAAATTTCCAAAAAAATTGACTTTGTTCATTAAAGTGTTCTACAAACACCCATATTTTTTTGAATGCCACATCCTGCAAATTCGATGAAGAAATAAATGAAATTCCAGGAGTTAGCTAAATTTCTCCAATGCTAAGTGAAGGCGCCCGGTAAGCGACGTTGTCGAAAACTCGCTAAACGCGCTCGACCAGTGTAGAGGGAATTTGGCAACGCTGCCCGAACGACGCGGCGTCATATCGCTCATCACTCGACCAAAGTCGTTAGATCGCTTATGATGACCAGTCTAGAGTTAATTCAATTATTTCAACGTAGCTGTTGTTTTACTCCACTTGTTTTATCGTTGAAATTCTTTACTGAGAAACGAATATCCGATTTCCAATTACATGTTTCCTTTGCCGGAAAGAGGTCCTTCCTCTCCTCATGTTCACACTGTGCTCTATCCTGCGTCGATTTTGTTGCCCACGGTGAGAGAGAAAGAAGCGGTGAGTGAGGGGACAGAGGGGGGGAGGGGATTGTCGAGGGAGACAGGAAGGAAGCATGTAGGAAGATCGTGGTCGTGCAACCGACTGGGAATGCCATCGATAGACGTTCCTAATTCGAATGCTACGGAAACTAGCAAAAGTGACCCGAGAGCCACATTTTCGAATTCTCATGAGCCAACAGAGAGGCTCATAGTCAAATTCTCGGGATAGATAAAGAGAGAGACAGAGAGAGAGAGATGGTAAATGGTTGGGCCAACGTTGGCAGCAAACTCTGCAATGGCTTGACGAACACAGTGTGTATGGAACAGAGATATAGAGGCAAAGATTATATAGCTATATAACTGAATGACTGGTGGCGGAAGCGTCGTCATGGCGACACATCGATCAGCCGCGGTGCGCCGCCACGCGCGACTCTGCACCGAGTTCCACACAACTGAATACCGAAACACTACTATCTTTCTTTTCAATGCGAAACCCGAAATCTACTCGACACAGAGACACTCACCTTCAATTTTACTGAGCCCAACAAAAACGGGAGATCTATTTTATTATTATTATCTTTTCTGATTGTTTATTGGACATTTCGATTGATATCGATAAATGAATATTAACGTATTTACTAGAAAAAAATTGAGGTAAACTTACTTTTCTAGAAAAAAAGGAAAACATACTTCTTGAGGAAAACGTACTTCTCTGGAAAAAATTGAGGAAAATCATGCACCGGTAAACGAGAAAACGACTAATGGGCTCAAGGAATAGGTGAAGCAGGAGTCCATTAAAGAGATTTGCGAATGCTTGAGAGAATTTTAAAAAACTGGAAAGCTGGAAACGAAAGGAAGCTTATATTCGTGTTAGGGTATCTGTACAGAGTAGAATAACTGCAATGCTCTCGATCAGTTTTTATAAGTACTGGAGAGTACGGTAAAATGGACCTCTGTGGTAACATGATTTAGAAATTATTTTTGGAGTGAAGGACTCCATGAAAAAATCTGAAAAAATTTGAGAAGATGCTTTAGTATGTGAACATTGTTGGTGAATTTTTCCAATGATTTTTGAAAACGCCTTCACTCTTAAAAAAAATGCCGAGTCAAATTAAACTATCGATCTATTTTGCCCCGCTTTTCTCTATAATGTGTGATGGATAGGGAAATAGATGAAAACTTGTATAAAGACGGATAACCAAAGAAAGTACATGAACAGACAGAAAAAGTGTAATAACAGTGGATAAATAACAAATAGCTGCCGAGCACAGAACCGAAAAGGCACATGTATACATACAAAGTGACATAAACTGAAATGCAAGATACTAGGGATAAGGGTAGATCTTGAGAAAATGTACAGAAAAAGAAATTGATATTAACGTCTTTCTGTCTCTCTCTCTCGCATTTTCTTGTGCATAAATTCAACTTTTCCACAATCCACAACATTCCATAGATTCATCCCTCTTACACTCGTAAAACAGATGGCGCATTGGTGGTGGTCTCCTTTTTTTTTCCCTCTTTTCCCTTTCCTGGCTCTTTCTTTATCCCGATAGTACCCTCTCACCCTGCCTCTACTACCCACTCCACGATAATGATGGCAATCAGCCCCTCAGAAAGGATTTCAGGAAATTCTCTCGCCTTTTTGTCGGCAGCCGGGGCGGCAGCGGACGCCACAAACACCGGTCTCTCCTTTCCCCGCGTTCTATAGAAGCCATTCCTTTCTCTCCTCGTCCATGCCCATTATATATCTATACATACGTATACCAAGGAGGGATGAAACTTTTCAATGACTAGCCCTCTTATTTTTTTCTCCCATTTTCCCCTCTTTTGCCTCAATTTTTTTTGTCAGTTTTCCAGAGGCCGTGTGCAGTATCTATGGGCTCATCATACACGGAGAGAAAAGAAATAGTAATGGTTACTATGTTATAGCAATGGTTACTATATCACATAGTACTGAGTGCTGTGTCGCCATAGTACACACTACATAGCAATGAGTCCTATGGACATAGTAATCATTACTATGTTAACATAGTAACCATTACTATGTTAACATGGTAAGCATTGCTATGTTGTACATAGTAATGGTTACTATGTCCAACATGGTAATCATTGCTATGGCCAACATAGCAATGATTACTATGTTCAACATAGTAATGATTACTATGTTAACATAGTAATGATTACTATGGTAACATAGTAATGGTTACTATGTTAACATAGTAACCATTACTATGTTAACATAGTAACCATTACTATGTGAACATAGTAACCATTACTATGTTAAAATAGTAATGGTTACTATGTTAACATAGTAATCATTACTATGTTAAAATAATCCAAATTACTATGTTCATAGTACATACACACAGTTTAATACCGGATCAGGAGAGAGTTCCTCCAGTTTTTTGTCAATATCTCGGTAATTAAGCGAGATAGAGCGAAATGAGCATTAATATGGGATGTCCAGGGAATTTCCCTGGTTTTTGCCGATTGTAGCGGAAAATAAGCGAGATAGAGCAAAATAGACATTAGTATGGGATCAGGAGGGAATTTTTTCAGTTTTTTTGCTATTATCTCAGTAAATAAGCGAGATAAAGCGAAATGGACATTAATATGGGATCACCAGGGAGTTTTCTCAGTTTTTCGCGGTTATCTCGGTAAATAAGCGAGATAGAGCGAAATACACATTAATGCTGGATTAGGAGGGAGTTTCTCCAGTTTTTTTTGTCTATATATCGGTAAATAAGTGAAATGGACGTCCATAAGGGATCACCAGGGAGCAGGGTTGGCAGATGGGGGACATGAGATTATGTGTTCAGGGCCGTAAAATTATCGTACACTTCAAGAAATTATAGTACGTGAAATAAAATTTTGAATTTTGACAAAATTTTTGAATTACAACACTTATTCGTGATCAAGTCATTCATAAGTATTTATTTCATAAATAGAAAATTTTTTTTTGACGTAACAGTTCCAATACACGCTTAAAACTTAATGTATCAAATATTCCTTGGCGCCAAATTTAAATTTTTGTACTACACAACACTTGAATTTTTTTCTTCTTATTTTTTTTTAACACTTAACATTAATGACGAGAATCAAAAGACACTATTAATCATTTGGAAATAGCATTTTTCTCCGTAATCCAAACTTTTCTAGACACGTTTCACTAAACATTTTAACAAATAAATACTTATTTGAAGTTTTTAATATAAATTAAATCATCTTCGGAATCTGAATTTGTCAAGGTAGATTCTGAGTGGACAACAAGCGGACTAGCTTCAGTATTTGCTTTTTCATTAGTATTCCTAGGATTAACATTGCGAGCTACCTGTTTCTGAGACTTCTTTGGATAAAGAATTGCACTAGACATTTTCCGATAATCATCATTCGTTGGCTCAAAAGATACACAATTCTTACTGATACGTTCCTTAGATAGTAAAATACCATTCATTGTCCACTCTCTGTAATTTCAACCATGAGTGGCAAATGCGACTATGAAAGCGGGACATTTTCAAATTTTTTCGCCATTTATTGAGCCTATATAAATACTAATCGAAATATGCTATAATTTTGCCATTCTAGTGAAATTATAGTACATTTATCGATTATAGTACACACATTATGTTACATAGTACAATGGACGAAATTATGTGACGTGTACTATAATTATCGTACGTCTGCCAACCCTGGCAGGGAGTTTTCCCAGTTTTTCGTGATTATCCCGGTAAAGAAGCGAGATAGAGCAGAATGGACATTAATTTGGGATCAGGAGGAAGTTTTCTCAGTGTCTCGCGACTATGTTGGTGAATAAGCGAGATAGAGCGAAACGGACGATAATGCGGGATCAGGAGGATATTATTTCGTGTAAAAACTCCCTCCTGATCCCATAGTAACGTCTATTTCGCTCTATCTCGCTTAGTCATGGATATAATCACGAAAAACTGAAAAAACTTCCTCCTGATCCCAAATTAACGTTCATTTCGCTCTATCTCGCTTATCAGGGTGGCGACTGAAAACTAATTTCAAAATTCCCTGACTTTTCCATGACTTTTCCCTGACTAAAAATAAAAATTCCAGGCTATACAGGAAAAACTATGATTTAAATATAGGGGAAGATGGGGCAATACGGACATAAGGGGTAAAATGGACACATTTGAGTTTTTATCCATACATTATTGAAAAAAACCTTCAAATGAATGAAAATATTGGAGATGGATTTTCCTTAAGGAGGATCGATCACAACCTTTTTTTGATAGACAAAAATCTAATTTTTTCACATAATGTAAATCTATTCTGAGTTAACAGTAAAAATTTTAGGGTAGCTCACCGAAGAAATTCTTTATTATTTAATTATTTTCTTTAATAGCAAAATACATTAGCTCTTATAAACATCAGTGAGAAAAAAAATTTTTCTGTTATTTTTGCGATAGATGAAAATTCGTTTATACTTTAATAATAAAATTTGAGCTTCATAAAATGGGTGAAAATAAAAATAGTGGATCACCGGTGGAATAAGCAAGAAAAATATTGAATCATGAGGTTAAGTGGGATGTTGGACAGATGAATAAATAGTAGAAGTCAATATTCACATTTATTTCCTAAAATCGCGACGTTTTGCTCCTGATTAGAAGCTTCTTCCGGCTCTTTAGATAAATGTAAATTGTAATTATGAGATTCCCCTCGCACCGCATCCAGGCAGCAGTCTATCCCTACTCCAGTGGGCCCCCACCACCGCGATCGAACCTCCTTAATGATTCCATCGAAAAGCTGAGGAAATTTTAGTCGAGAAACATGTGCCAGAATTAATTTTTTTCAATTTTTTGAGAAGTCGGTACTTTTTGTCATTTTTGAGCGGTAAAAGCTTATCGATTTTTGAGCAAATTTAGTTTTTCGGAAATATCTCTGGTTCTATTGGTCGTAGCGACCTGGGACTGATTTCAAATGAAAGATAGGGTTATTTCTCGTCGATTTATGGGGTTTTGAATTTGAAAATATCGATTTTTCAGATAGTTATGAGAACTTTCGTGAAAAATTATGATCATCGGTTTTTGTCCCATAACTATCTGAAAAATCGATACTTCCAAATCCAGAACCCTATAAATCGATGAGAAATGATCTCACTTTTCATTTAAAATCGGTTCCAAGTCACTACGACCATTAGAACCAGAGATATTCCCAAAAGACTGAATTTGCTCAAAAATCGAAAGGCTCTTACCCCTCAAAAATGCCAGAAAATATCGAATTCTCAAAAAATAAAAAATAAATAATTCTGGCACATGTTTCTCGACTGGAATTCCTTCAGCTCCCCGATGAAATCATTTTAAAACAATATCTATAATAGCTCTATTACAATGTCCATTCTGCCCAACGTTTCCCTATGTTAAAGATTTTAGTTATTCTTGAAAACAATTTTTTAAAATTAGGATTTCACAATAATCCCCGAAACTCCGTTGAATTCTCATGATTATGATTTTTTGTGAACCTTTCTGCAGATTTCAAACTAATCGGAAAGTTCAATTTTTCCGATTAAATATCTATATAAATCTCAAAAACATGGAGATAATGAAAAATAAATTATAAATTTCCCTGACTAACATTGAAGTTCCCTGACTTTTCCCTGACTATTCCAGAAATTTTAAATTCCCTGATTTTTCCAGGTTTTCCGGGTCGATCGCCACCCTGCTTATTCACCGATAGAGTTGCGAAAAAATGGAACAACACCCTCCTGATCCTCAATTAACGTCCATTCCGCTCTATCTCGCTTATTCACCGAGATAATAATGAAGAACTAGACAAACTCCCTTCTGATCCCAAATTAACGTCCGTTTCGATCTATCTCGCTTATTCACCGATATAGTCGCGAGAAACTGGGAAAACTCCCTGGTGATGCCATATTAATGTCCATTTCGCTTTATCTCGCTTATTTACTGAGATAATAATAAAAAACCGAAAAAATTCCCTCCTGATCCCATACTACTGTCTATTCTGCTCTATCTCGCTTATTTACCGAGATATTGACAAAAAACTGAAGAAACTCCCTCCTGATCCGGTATTAACATGTGTGTATGTACTATGATCATAGTAATTTGGATTATTTTAACATAGTAATGATTACTATGTTAACATAGTAATGATTACTATGTTAACATAGTAACCATTACTATGTTAACATAGTAACCGTTACTATGTTAACATAGTAATCATTACTATGTTAACATAGTAATCATTACTATGTTGAACATAGTAATCATTGCTATGTTGGCCATAGCAATGATTACCATGTTGGACATAGTAACCATTACTATGTACAACATAGCAATGCTTACCATGTTAACATAGTAACCATTACTATGTACAACATAGCAATGCTTACCATGTTAACATAGTAAGTATCGCTATGTGGCTCGACGCGAAAAAACCATTACTATGTTCAACATAGTAATGGTTACTATGTTTTTTCTCTCCGTGTAGCTGTGGAAAAAAGGCAGTTAGCGATTACTTATCACACGAGAGTCTCCCCGGGCTTCATCTCTACCTGAAGTATTCCAGACGTTCTCATCTATTGATTCTTCAAATGTTCAAGTTTATCCATTTTATATCCATCGAAATTATTTTGTCACTTTTTTTGAAGGATCTCGGAAACTAAACGAGATAGAGCAATGTTCATAATCTCCCTTCTAGTCCTTGAAATCCTTCATAAAAAAGAGGTCATTATAAAAATTGCTCTATCTCGCTTAGATTCCGAGATATCTTTAGAAAACTCATCATGAATGTGATTTGTAAAGAAATCAAACGTCGCATGTTTCTCTTGCTTTACATTTTATTGAATATAAAAGAAATAAAATAAGAAATTTTCATTTAAGAAAATTATAAAAAATGCGAGAGAGGCCTTTATTACCTCGAATAAGAGACTAGTTTTTTTACAGAACTGTTTGACTGTGAGAATCCGCTTTGCCCATCTTTTTGTGCAAAAGACTGACCCAAGCGTGGGAATGCTTATCCAACAATTTTGAGTTATGATGTTACTGAAACACTGAATTCTAGTCATTTCGTGGACTGCCCTCGCCCGGTGCAGACCTTCGGGTACACCTAAAGGTGTACTAGGAAAACTGCGGATTGACTTCGAATTGAGCACGTTGCGAATGAAACTTAGCTCCACGAACGGACTCAAGCTAAACTGCACACTGAGAAAGAAAATTTCTCGTCTCAAATAAGGTTTACTGGTGGCAAGTAGATGGTATTGATTGAGTATTCGTTTGCTTATTTAGCAAAAGTCGGAATAATTACTTTTGCCAAAGAAATTTATGTGAGAGAACTAATTCTTTTTCTTAGTGGGTCAGCATATTGTTCTTATCATTTCGAACATTATATTATCGATTTGAAATAATATCGATTATGATTATTAGTATTGAGCGTTGTTCTCTAACACAAGTAGGGTTACTGTTGAGTAAAACTGCAATGTCAACAAAAACACTTTTGTATGAATTGACCTCCCGATTGAATATAATTAATTTTATGGTGACTATATGCTAATGATATCGAAAACCTGAGGAAGCCTCAATAAAGCAGGTGAAACGTCGTTTATTTGACAATTATTTAGTATTGTTCAATTAATTTCTTCCAACGTCCCATCATCTCAACATAATAATTATTGAACATGGAAATGCGAAGCACAATTGGTTATTCTCTAATATCCTCAAAAATCCCGATAAATGGGTGGATCCATTCCTGTGAGTGCTGAAAAGGGCAATTTTAAGACTGGACTAAAAAACTCACACTCACACATCAAATAAAATCGATTTCCCTCGCACGATAAATGCAGTGCTCCCTTGAATACAATAATCCCCGAAATTCTCCTAATTAATTCTCCAATTGCATACGCAATGTCATCAACAATGCCGCAATTAATAACAAAATGCGTGCATAGAACACAGTGATAATAGGGAAGTAGCGGATCTCAACTGAAATTGCATCCCAGCAATGTCATGTCTAACTGACAATTAATTTCCTGAGCTTTGACTTCAATTCTCTGCAAACATAATTCCGTTCTTGAGCTAGGGAAATCCTCTGTGGATCCAGATACAATTGCTCCTTTGCCATCTGATACGTCTCTGATTAACTCAGTGAGACGTGTATTGAGGTAGTATCTCAGAGTACGGTTGATAAAACAGAAAAAAATGAGGTTTTTTAGGTTAGTTTCCAATTAATTGCTGATAATTCAGGAAAAAAGTGCTTTAATTTACCCGAAAAAGTGATTAAACCATTCGAAATTCATATCTTCAGCTTGTGAATATAATTTTTTTTTCTCGAATTTTTTTTTACATCAATCTCCTATCACATGCATGAGATAGAGAGAGAGGCAAATAGTTACGACTACCTTCTAATTAAAAATCCGGCGGTCTGGCGCTGTGGATATAGTCAATGATTCACACGCGGTAGACTCGGGTTCGATCCCCGCCGGTGACACTGGTGAGATCTAACCAGTACAAAAAGTCTTGATCAGTCGTTAAATACGCCAATCTAAGGTGTCAAAAACGCGACGGTAAATAATATAAAAAAAAAAAAAAAAACCTTCTAATTAAAATTTCTCAATAACTATACGGTGAATTGAATATTTTTTTCTTCTATTATTTAGTTAAAATGCTGTTCTCTTCGCCAATAGTTTTTAAATAACGGGTCAACCCTGTGGTTTTTTAGTAATTTCGTTATTTCTGTCCGATTTAGGGCGTTTCTTCCCCACCACCGCTATTTTCAGTAACTTTGATAATTCATATCTCATAAACTACACGAACAAAAATTATGAAAAAATTCAGAAAAATGTAAAAAAACATCTTTGATATGGTATCAAAAAAAATAAGGGGTTAATTGTACTCGAGTTCACTGGGATATTACCTCAACTCCACTCGTGTTCCATGTCTCATTCAATAATATTGACAATCAAAGAATCCTAATTCTCACGTCTATTCTTGATAGTCCCATGTGATTTCTCATAACGTGTTATAGACTCGTGTACATTTGTACAGTCTCACTCCCCCTCTCGAATCACTTCTTCATTGACGCAACATTGAACACACATGCGATAACGCACGATTAACCGGGTAATGACTTTTCCCCTGGGGGCCCTGAACAACTCCACCACCTCTCTCCCTTATTTTGACAATCATCGATTATAACTAGAGGAGTGTGGCATCCACCCAAAAAAGGCCTTTTTTTTTTTTGTTATTCACTAGAATGAGGGGGGAGGCCTTTGCCTTTTTTATGCCGACTCACCGGAGATTTTGGAATTAATCGACGATTTAACAGGCGTTGCCCCTCTCTAATTTATCTTGTCAAAATTTACTCAATATCATTGTGCATTCGTAGTAAATTCTATCCTTTTTCTTTATTCGGCATTTTTGAGGGATTTTTTTTTACTTTGATAATGCATTATGATGCAGAATTATTAGGCGCATTTAATCATAAACTCAATTGAGAGCATTCTGAAGAGTTCTCTACATGCGATTGTGTTAGACTTCATTTCAGAATTGAGAAACTTCAACTCAACGTTTAACAGTCGGAGAGTCTTATTGAACGAGCGATAACAACTAATGTCGCCATCTATTCTGCAAGAGCACAAGTAGTCAAGTACCAGAAGGGATATTTTCATCCCTCTCTTTGGGTTTATTGATCGTTGGCTTCCAACGGTCGGGAGAATTCTTTGAAACTCCTTCTTAACCGATGACTGCTAAAATCTCGGTTGGAATTATCCACTACGAGTTTTTTTCTTTATCAGATTTATCTCAAGTGAAATGCTGATTGATGGAAATTTATCAATTTTGAAAATATGAAGATTTCAGATAAATTGATTTCATTTTTTCAGTCTTTTTTACGAAATATCGCGGAAACTGATGGAGATACGCCCTTTTTCTTTTTGCATTTTCATTGAGAATTGTGAAATATTTAACAAAGAATTTGGACAAAATCACCTTATCTCGCTTAATTTCCGAAATATTATCAAAAAAACTGATGGAAACTATCAATTTCAAGAATATGAAGTTTTTAGACAAATACAATTCATTTTATCAATTTTTTTCGAAATATCCCAAAAACTAATGGATATACGCCTTTTTTTTGTTCTTATTCTGTATTTTTAGAGAATTTTGAGAGCTGCACTGAGGAAAAAGTTGTAAAAGTGATAAAAACTATCAAATATTTTGTTTTTTTTATTTTTAACGAATTTTTGTTTTTTCAATAATCAAAAAAATTGTTAAATTTCGTTAATTTTCCTCATTTGAACAATTAATCTGTCTAAATGCACAAAATTCAGTGAATTCAATAACTTTCCACATCATTTAAACAAAAGACTTGTTAAAAACCAATTAAACGAATGTTTGATAAGTTCACTGTAAAAACAAGTATCTTCATTTAAGATATCAGTTGAAAAAAAATGTCTTAAAATCAAAAAATATCTTAAAACTGCCATTTACCAAGAACAGCATTTCCAAAGTGTTTCAAAAGTGTCTATGAAAGTATCTTAAATTCAAACACTTGTTTTTACAGTACTCTTACCTTTTTTATTTCTCAATATTTAAAAAAAAAGTAGGAAAAATCACTCTATTTCGCTTAATGTTCAAATTATTTTCAAAAAACTGATGAAATAAAGACGATTTCTCTTAAAAAAATTCATATTTCTTCAATTTTCCTCCTTTTTTTTCTTCAGTTAAATCGACTGCTCTCATTCAACAAATCCCATTAGCTTCTGATCGTTGGAAATTTGCTCTGATTCACTCAACTGAGACTTGATTAGAGACTGCATTAAACAAATTCTTCATTTCTTGAGGTGAATATTTCCCTCGCTTCCCAAATGACCGCCCAAGTAGATAAGACCCGAACTAGTCAGACGCTGTATCATTCTTTTGCATTGTGAAACGCGTAATAATTGCGCGGGAGGGTGCGTATCGAGGCGGCCGCTGACAAGAGAAAAAGACAAAAAAAAAAAAAAAAAAAAAGGGAATTGAGAGAGAATCAGATAAAGAAGCAGAGAGAAAAAGATAGGTTGAATGAGGGGGTGAGAAGCACACGCCGGAACCGGAACTGAGAGTCGTGTGTCCCTGCCGTTCCCGGCCGGAACTATCATGATTAGTCACGGGGCTTGCAATGAGCTGCGCTCAAGACCCTTCTGAGTGCTCAACTTAAAGCTGGAAACTATTGTTACTTCATGGTCTGTGTAATGCTAGAGGGGTTGTGTATCGATGTCAAATGGATAAAGGTAAAAACAGTCTTTGCTATATATAAAAAAGAAATAACATATATATTCCTAGTTTTGTAGTCTCATTAAGGTTTTTCCAGTTGGGAATTCAAGGATTTATGGAATTTTTTTCTTTGAAAATGTGGGATGTGGGAGGGGGATGATCATTAGCGGTAAAATGACTTGAAAATTGGTTGAAATGGAAGAAGATATTTGAGAAAGAATATTTTTGAGGATTCCATTGAAAAGCTGAAGGAATTCGCAGTGAAATCCTTTTATTACAATTAATTTTTGGGAATTTTTTCAAAAATTTGAACTTTTTCACTGAAAATTGAAGGAAAATTCAATCCTTTGAAATCTTGAGAAAAATCACTTTTTTGGGATTATCTTTAGTTCTATCCGTTTTAGAGGTATTAGTCGTAAAGTGGTCTTGATGCTTTTATTGAAAAGTTAACGGAATTTCCGGTGGAATGTGTCAGAATCATTTTTTAAGGATTTCGTGAAAATTTGACAGTTTCCACTGAAAATTGAAAGGTAATTTGGATTTTTGGAAAAATTCGATTTTTTGGGAATATTTCCAGTTCTATCCGTCGTAGGAGTAGAAGTTGTACGGTATTTCTGATGATTTCACTGAAAAGCTGAAGAAATTTCCTGCGAAATGTGTCAGAATTGATTTTTGAGAATTTCTCGAAAAATCCTCCTCTTCTACTGGAAATTGAAGGATAATTTGGATTTTGGAAAAAATTCACTTTTTTAAGAATATTTCCAGTTCTATCCGTCGTTAAGCTGAGAAACGATCATCCAGGGAAAGACAAGCTCATTCTCCATCGATTTATGGGATTTAGAATTAATTTAAATCAATTTTTCATTGATTCAGAGTATTTTTTATAAAAAATAGTAAAAATTAAATTTTTACCGATTTTTATAAAATATTTTAGAAAAATCGTAGAAAATTAATTCCAAATCATTTAAATCGATGGGAAACGAGCTCACATATACACTAGTGATTGAATTTTTGTAAAGTGACTATTAAAATTAGATACATTCTCAAAAAATCCTCAAAAATTGTCCAAAAAAGTAAAATTTTCATCAAATTCTAAAAAAAAAATTCTGACACACGTTTTTCACCGCAAATTTTCTCAGCTTTTGAATGGAATCATTGAAAAAAAATTAAAAAAAATCACCTATTTTCCTCAAAACTTCATTTTTTCTCGATGAAAATATTCAAATTTCGGTAGCAATTTCTTTTTTTCTCCAAATAAAAAATACAGACGACAAAGTGTATATGGAAATAATGAGAATAAAAGTGAAATATCTGAGAATATCTATCCACGTCTCTCGGTTTTCAACTGTGAACGATGGCCAGGGGGTTCCGGTGCGTTTACCACTATTCCGAAGGGATGCTGGTACATAAGCGGAAGTGAGGGGGGGCGCGCGAGAAGGTTCGACGGGCCACGTAAAAAGAAAGAATGAGTTCAGACCCCTAGCTATCATGGGGTCTAAAGGCTCTATATAACGACAGCCTACGCGCGTCCCCATGACCACCCCCCATGATCCTGGGTTAACCGATACCAGCAATTATCAACGCGTCATGGTTACAGAGATTCCCTCCACTCTCATGCTCTCCCTAATTATTTCAGACAGTCTTCCTGCACTCAAAAATCTTTGAAAGCAAGTGAATGCATCAGTGGACATCGTGCTCACGTCGAAGCATCAAAATTCAGTAGGAAAAGGTAAAAAATAGAATAAATCCTTTTTTCCCTGATCTTTTTTTAAGAATATCTTGGGAACTAATGGAGATACGCCCTTTTCACCCTGACCCTTTTTTATAAGAGAATTTCTAGGGCTACAAAAAAAAGCATTGTACAAAATGGCTGTACCTCGCTTAGTTTCTGAAATATTATTCGGCGCCTTCGTTTTAAATATTTAATGACACCCTAAACTTAAGGAAATGTTACAACCGTTGGATTTTGTACGGATATTGTTATTTTTCCAATATTCTGATTGATGATCACTACATATTTAATATTTTTCCTATTATTATCTAAGATTTTTCCGACCGTATTCTTGATTAATTAATTATTTTCTTCTCCTTCCGCTAATACCTCGGCCAATTGGTGATGAATTAATTATTTACTATTCGTTGTTATTACTAGGAGAAATCGGGGCGAAATGAACCTGTGAGACAAAAGGATCCAGAAATTTTTTAAACAGCGAAGGCCTCTACGTAAGAATTCGAAAAAAATCACCAACAAGGTAAACATTTTAGAGCATTTCCTCAAATTTTTTCAGATTTTTTGACTCAGTCTTTCCCTCTGAAAAAAATTCTTGAATCATTTTAACTTGAAGCTCCATTTTGCTCCAGTTTTTTCTATTTTAATTTTTATAATCAACTCAATAACCAGATGTTTAATGTAAATAATATTAAATTCGATTAACATGAAACTTAACTGTATCAGCAATTATAGCACTTTGAATTTCCAATGGATTTTTTCAAATCTAGAGTTTACAATCAAATAAAGAAAAAATAAAAGAGAGAAATCTTCCCCAATAAGTGAAAAAAAAAATTAGTAGTAAAGAGGTAAAACCGGATGAATCTAGAAAAGTAACGGAGTAACGCCTTTTTTTATCCTAATCCCTTTTGCAAAAAATTTGAAGATCTACAAAATAGAGATTCCTGCAACATTGCTCTATGTCGTTTAGTTCCCAAAATATTTTCCAAAAAGTGGAAAAATCAGTAGCAAAGAGGTAAAACAGAATGAATTCGAGAAACTAATGGAGATACGCCCTTTTTTTATTACCCTATCCTTTTTTTCTATAAAATTTCAAGAACTGAAAAAAAGGATTCAACCATTGTCGTTTTATCTCGCTTAGTTTCCGAGATATTCCCCAAAAACTCATCCCAAAAAATGGCCACCTCCTATTCCACCTTTTCTCCTAAATTCCCAACATAATTGACGAATCCGCAGCTTCCCCACAACTAAAAATCCTCTAATGTGAATTTTCAAATAAAAGAAAGAACGAAGGACCCTCGAGATGTGTTCTTTTTTCCTCTTAAAAACGTATACGTGATCAACTGCAGAATTTAAGACGTCGAGAGTGAAAAAGATAGTCGAGCCGAGATGTAGAATCAGGATGAAACAAGGAAGAGAAAAGAGAAAGAGAGAGAGAATGAGAAGCTGGTAGCTGGAGAGTATCCGGGATCCCAGAGGGGTAGTTCCGGGCGGGGCGGGCTCGGTTGTCATGGATACACGGGCGGCTAACCCTCGGTAACCACTCCCCCCTTTTCTCTCTTCTTCATCATCCCTCTGGGCAAAACGGCCGCCATCATCGTGCCACCATCTTGCCATAATCGCTCCTGTATATAGGAGGAGGCTGCACCAAATTTCACCGATATCTACATGACACAACCGTAGAGTATTACGTTTATCCGATTATTGTTATGGCAGCTGGATAGATAGATCTAGATAATAGAGGAGGAGTACATGGTTACTGGTGTCCTATATATGTATATATATATTGGACTCCATAGAATATTCTGCGATATCGTCATAGAGAGATAGAGACAAGCTCTCGAGCAGTGATTAACGACTCATTATCCATTTGCGAGCATTTAACCGCGTTTCCAACTGTCTATTTTTCCCTCTCCAACAACTTGGAGGAGTAAGAAATATTGATTAAAATTTTTTGATACTTTCCAGAGTCAATAATTCAAATTCCTGACGTTCTCCAAGAGAGAGCACGGCCATAAACCACAAAAATTTAATGCCCGTTCTAAATAAACGAAACTCGAAAGAGACAAAGTTTCTTAGACATCGATAAATTAAATCTCTTATCCCCCCCCCCCTCTTCTTTCCTCTGAGAATATAGTAGTAGATAGACAGGATATTGGCGCGGGTTAAGGTTGCCGGTTCGTTGGGAAAACTGCGCCCTCCCTTATACTGGCGTATTCTGTCGGTTCTGGCTCTTTCCAGCTACTGGTATCCACTGGCAGCCCGTGTTGGCCAGATAACATGATTTACACTGTCGACGTAATTAATGTTCTTTCTCCCATACCAGCTCGAATTTGGTATCACGATTTACCTTCTCTTCCCTCTCCTCTCTCTCCTCTTCTCTGCTCTTTTGCTCTCTTCGTTTACACTGGGAAACAAGAATTCCCGTGTTGAGCATGGTTAATGGCCGAGAGGTGTTCGAGGAAAAATGGAGAAAAAAAACGTGAAAAATAAAAATCGGAAATCGACACAACCACCTGCCATCAACAACTATGGTCGTCTGTTTTGTATATGGAACTTTATCAGAAGTCCAAATCTACCGAATACACTGACAAATTTGCTGCCGCTTTTTTTTCAACTATCGACAATTTTTTTTTCGTTTTTTATTGCCTTTTCTTTTGATGATGGCGTATTATGACAATTATTTTTAAGGAGGTTTTCATCAGTTCTGGAAATAGTGGGAGTGACTTGGAAATTTGAGAGCATATTTGGGAGCATATATTGTATATACTTGAGAGATTTTAATAATATTGACTGCTTAGTATTTAAAGAAAAAAATCACAAAGGTAAATTGTTGAAATTTATGGAGTCAATTGTTATAATCTGAGGAATTTTTCGATATCATGTACTTAAAGAAATGGTGAATGCTGGAAAATTTTAGGAAAGTATGGGCTTGTCTCTTATTAAGATCTTGAAAAAAGGAAGGATCCGATTTACCATACGTATCATGAATTATAAAGAATTAAGGTGGTATCCCAGTGAACTCGAGTGGAGTTAACCCACTTTTTTTTGTTACCGTATGAAAGATGATATTTTTTTACATTTTTCTGAATTTTTTCATAATTTTTGTCCATGTAGTTTATGAGATATGAATTATCAAAGTTACGGAAAATAGCGGTGGTGGGGATGAAACGCCTTAAATCGTACAGAAATAACGAAATTACTAAAAAACCACAGGGTTGACCCATTATCCAAAAACTATTGGCGAAGAGAACAGCATTTTAACTAAATAATAGAAGAAAAAAATATTCAATTCACCGTATAGTTATTGAGAAATTTTAATTAGAAGGTAGTCGTAACTATTTGCCTCTCTCTCTATCTCATGCATATGATAGGAGATTAATGTAAAAGAAATTCGAGAAAAAGAAATTATATTCACAAGCTGAAGATATGAATTTCGAATAGTTTAATCACTTTTTCGGGTAAATCAAAACACTTTTCCCCAAATTATCAGCAATTAATTGGAAACTAACCTAAAAATCCTCATTTTTTCCTGTTTTATCGACCGTACACTGAGATAGTACCTTAATCAGAAGAAAATGTGCTAAATTGAATAAGATACGGGCGCAAAAGACGCTTTCCTTGCATAACAAGAAATTCCTCTCATTATCATAAATTCTGGAATGTAATTCTCGAATTATATTGAGTAAAATCATCCAGTTCCATTCATTTAAGAGTAGTATTATCCATTAATATCAATTCACTATGCTATAAGAACCTTTTTTCCATCGAAAATTGAGTTGCCGGAGTTTAATTTGAGGAAATATCAGAAAACATTTCAAAAAAAATTTCATACAAATTTTATAAAACTTTCATAAAAATTTCGAAAATTCTGAAAAATCTCAAATATCAGAATAAAACTGATTTTTTTTTTTAGGTTGACAGTCCAGCTGCCCCATATATGACAATAGGAACGAGCAGAACCTCTTTAAATTAAAAGAGACTTACCAGTAATTGAGGCTGTGGAACTGGGAGAAATAGTTGATGGATTGGCACGTGGTGGAGGTGAAAATGCACCAGCAAGATAATTGCCCCTATCAGCAAGTGCCTGTTTAGCTTTTTCTACACTCTGTTTGAGCTGTTGGAATGTGCTACCGCATGCGAGGCCACGATATGGCCAATTTTCTTGTTTCACGCCCGCACTTGAGACGGATACACCCGAGGCCGCAGTGGCTCCGGTAGTTCCTGTGGCTCCCTTCAAGTCGAGCGCCCCCGAGTACGAACAGCTAGTGCTGTCGTACATCACCAAAATGCCCCTGTAAAATTAAAATTACATTAAATATCACTGAATTTTGGGGCATAGGTCATGAAATGAAACACAGAGTTTGAACAAGGCATTTTATCTTTTCAATTCAGTAGCGAAGAGGTAAAACAGAATAAATCGACTTGTCTTTGCGATTATTTTGAAGGAAATATCTCGGAAACTAAGTGAGATAAGGCGATATTACTCATCTTTTTTAGTAGAGAATTTCAAGAACTATAAACGGAATTTAGTGCTAAATTGCCCCATCTCGCAAATAAACCAGGATTTTTTTGAGAATTAAGCCTTGTTCCGAAAAATTTGAAAAAATTCGCCAACAATTTAGACAAATTGGAGCATTTTCTCAATTTTTCGCTGATTTTTCGACCGATTCCTTCACTAAGAACTAAATTCCTGGATCATATTATGATCCCAGAGGCCCATTTTGCCCCGATGTTTCCTATATTTTACGCTTTTTATATGTTTACATAAACCTTTCTAGAAAGAATTTACTCATTCTCTTCCTTCGATCCATAAATTCGAATCATAGTCCTTTATTTCAACTATATTATTGCATTAGTAGTTAATTTTTGCTCATATTCCAACAAGCCTCTACAAATAAAGCATCAATTATTGAAAAAAATTATGCGGGGCTAGACGCGATAATTTCTAAGCGTAAACCTTTTTTTAGAGTTGTGAATTCTATTTTATGAGGATGTGGAAGGCCACGAGAACTGTTGAGTGATCAAAACATTGAATCATGATGAATTCGACTCAATTTCTAAAACTTAAAGTACAAAAAAGATAAGGGTTTACAATGACTTCTTTTTAGAGAGATTTTATTACCTCACACGTGTCTAAACCAAGGGATTCAGAGCTAGTTAAGGAGAAAGATCCTAATTTTCAGAATTGGAACCTCTTCAAGTTAAAATTTGCGAAAAATTCTATTTTATCAAATTCTATGCGGTTTTTATGAAGCAAAAAATAATATTTCAATTCCAGTCATTCAAAACTGAATAAAATCAATAAATACCCAATTTCCCATGAAACCGTAATATAAAATTAGTAACGATCCTCCTTAAATAAATTGAATATTCCTAAAAATATCTCGAAATAACCCACCGTCAGTAATCAAAAGAATCATGATCCTCCTCCACGTTATATCAATTTTCCAAAAAGCACATCACGTGTATTTGGCATTCACAAAATGCCATACGACTCGAAAACCACTAATTTATTACATTAAAACCAAATTAATTAATTAAATCCTCCAATAAAAAAAGGCAGCACAACTAAAATAATTCTTCCAATCAAATTCGTCAAAAAAAATTAAAAAAACACACTTCGAGATCAATTTTTTTTCCTTTTTTCAGGCCATTGCAATAAAAAAAAATACAATACATTCGGCCACTATCTCTATGTTGACTGAAACACTGTGAAGAAGAAGGTAGAGTCAGGCAGGTTGTCTCGCGCAACTGCGATCGCCGCGGCCAAGCAAATTGTCTGCTTCCGGGCCTCATTACATCACTCTGTTACTCTGTTAACAGTAACGCTCGCCGGAAACCCCTCTACAACAGCCTACCTCGTCTAAGCTCATGCTCGTGAAGGAGTGTCACATGTGTATGTGTATACATATATATATATGTGTGTATGTATAGATTGTATGCGAGGTTACACGAGGTACACGCATTCACATATCATTGCCTTAGAATTAAAAGGGCGTAAGTGTTATACTTATAAATAAGGACTTATGCCCCTTTGACTCTAAGGCAATGATATGTAAACAGTTATGATGAGTCTTTCGACACTATCTAACACTTATGCACTGGCAGTATTATGATGATTTTTACCATTATTGTTATTACAATTGTGAGTGGCATGAAAAGCCGAAAGTTTTATCCCCCCCCCTCCTCCCCCCTCTTTCCTCTACTTGACGGGGGCATTGAGATGTTAATTTTCACTTTTTTTCCCTCGTAATTTTTGCATTCAGCGCTTTTTTTTAACGACACGAATTTTCATTTGGTGGAAAAAAAAAAAAAAATTGGAGGAAATTCAGGTGAAAGTGCCGACGTTTTTTTTTTTTTTTGCTTTTCTCTAGGATTATTATTCTCACGCACTACTCTTCTGATACGGTACTTGACCCAGGAAGATATATAGTTATTCGTTTTATGCATGAGAAACGATATCAAGCATCCCTACTACATGGCTTGACCGTTGACTTTGACCCTTACGACTGTACATAAAAAAAAAAAAAAAACATACAAATACGAATGAAATCGGAATGGCTTGTTTTTTTTTTCTTCTTTTCCTCACGACCCTTGGTCCATGAAACACCGGAAGTTCAAGCGATTTAACTGACTCTGAAATCAATCTGGTTTTTCTTCTGCCCCTTTTTTTTTTTCCTTTTCTTTCTTTACTTTATCAATGATACGGAATTTTAAATTAATGCTTCTATTTTCTTTTTTTTTGGATGATTTATAAAAAATTTATTTTTGATTATTTTACATTGAAATTCACTTACCCTCCTTACTTTAACTAATCCACTCTGCGTTTAAGCACAAATTAATCTGCCCTGAAACATTTCCACTTCTCAAATCTGTCACTCGACAAGAAAAAAAAAAAAGAAAAAAGAAAAATAGATTTTTTTAAAAATTGGGAAAAGTTTTTGTTGATTATTTTTTGAAAAATTCTCTGTTTCCAATACTTTCACTTCACTCAAAATTATCTTGACACAATTATCTTCACTGAAGACCTCATTAAAAAAATGATTATAGAAATTTTTTTTTTTTTTTTTTTTGATTTCAATGATTTATCAAAAATTCCATCAAAGGTGAGTTTTTGGTGGATGTGACGTGTAATGGCGAAGAGGCCTGCGATGGTAAAATCCCCAGGGTGAGATGATGATGTTAGCGCGTGGACCGGCCCCAACACGACGGACGCACATTTGGCAGCGTCGTTATCAGTCGCGGTCCGACTATTGGCTGTATCGGAGCCTGCGCCCCTTGTACTAGTCATTTTCCATCCTTTTCTATCTGCCCCCTTCAGTGGATTTCTCTCTCTCTTTCTCTCTCTCTCTTGTACACCCTCCTGGGCGCATTCTCCCGTCTTACATATCTCTACTGATACATATTTAAGGACAGAATAATCCGCTAGGCTGATTCTGCATGAATCTCTAACTCCAATGGTAAAGTCCTGAACAATACGGAATGAATTATCCTCGAAGGAAACCCGGACTCTATGATCCATGCAACCCCCCCCCCCCTCCCCCAATTCTTCCGTGCCTTCACGGCTTATTAGCACTGAACAATGGATTAAGTGCACATAGCCAAATCATCAACTGGCTCCAAACAAAAATATTAGTTTTTCTGATTTCAGTCAATTGCTCCTTTTTTTTCTATAGATGTTTATTAAAAGAGAAAGCCAGAGTACATTTTTTTATCTTAAGGGAGTTCATCCGGTAACTGAATTAACAGACCAATAATTATGAAAAAATTTGAATATACTTCTGAAAATCTAAAAAGTCACCTGTTAAAATTTCAAAATCTTCGAATATCTTATTCGGGAGAAATTAATAAATAAAGATTTTTCAATTAACACGGTCCCTTATGGGTTTTCGTCTATAAACATGAAATTTGTGGCAATTAACAGGTTTTTTGGGGAGAAACTTCTATAATGGATAAATAAATATGTAAAGAACAGTTTGAGAGCTTCCTCAAATGCATTAGATACTTGGTTATTTAAGAATAAATTAATTTGTCTCGAAAAATGCTGATTTTTGGGAAGTTAACCTTTGTCTTACTCGCATGACAATGACGTCAGAACCGCGCGCTTTTTGAAATCAATAAGAATGCTTTCCGAATAACGCAATGTATGCTATGCTTGCACATTAAATCATACAAAACTAGTTGAAAATGTGCTGAATTGATCTTTCTCTATTTGATCTTCAAAAAAATTATTTCTATCAATTCGATTTTTCACAAAAAAACAATTATGATCGACGAACAAGAATTTCTAGTACATAGCAGCTGTACAGGTTACGACTACGTTAGTCGTATAACCACTACGCTAGTCGTACTAATTTTTCGTACTATTAAATCCCATACCGGATGAACTTCCTTAAGACAAATTACATTAACAAACGAATGTGAACCTATTGATACTGTTTTGCAAAAAAGTCGCCCAAGCGATGTGCTCTGCTAAGACAATTGCTGTTTACTTTTATTTTGATTCGTGGTTTATCTGCGATTCTATCACCCCTCCTCTACAGAGGAGGTTTTACTTTGTTTTGTTTTTTATGAATTCGAAATGGAAAGGCTTCTAACACCATTTTGATTGTCAGTCAATTGCTTTGAGAGTAGAAATGAATATCATGAGACGGAAAAAAGGAATGTTCTTGACGAGTTTTAGACAAGTTTCAGACGAGTTTTAACACCGTCTTTCTACCGCTATTCATCATGTAGCACAATTTCTAAACAGTTTTAGACGACTTTTAGGCTGTTTGTAAAAGGCTGTTATAACCCAAAAAGGATATGAATACGATTCCATTTTATTAAGAAATGATAAGCAAACGAAGTGGAATTGATAAAGCTGTAAATTTGCAAGCTCAACAATTTAAGAATGATTGGGAGATACAATCGGAAAAAAAGTTGAATTTTTTGTATAAAATCGTTAATAACAATTTATACAAGATAAAATTCTCAAATCTGATTCAGTGAATCTGTGAAGGATGTGATAAGGAATAAAATAAGCTCTAAAAGCCAAAAATTTATTGAAAATTGGAAAATATTAATTATTTTTTACATTTCTTTAAATCACGAAAAATTCAAAGGAATGTAAAAAATAATGAATATTTTTCAATTTTCAATAAATTTTTTGTTTCTAGAGCTTATTTTATTCTTTATTGAATTCTCTACAGGTTCACTGAATCAGATTTGAGAATTTTATCCTGTATAAATTGTTACTAACGATTTTATACCAAAATTTAACTTTTTTCCGATTATACCTATCAATCGTTCTTAAAATTTTAATCCAATTTTTCTCTGTGTAGAATATTATAGAAAAAAAAACAAATTTTTACATGCTGTATAACATTGTTAGCTTTTTCTGAAGATGTTCATTCTGCACAGAAAAAAATTGGGTTAAAATTTTTACTCTGATGATAAGTTACATAGCCACTTAAGTCTTATTTCAACCTTTTTACGTTGTTGTTCACCTCACTGGGAGTAATCTAATGCAACACCAAAGGCGTAAACAAAAACAGTATATAAACGATGATCGAATACGTCTCTTGATCATTAATTTGCGAAATAAGTAACATGTATTTTTTATATTTGCAAAAAATCAGAGAGCAAACTGGAACAAAATGGATTTAAAGTTCAAAATGATTTGGAATTTTTTTAGAGATTGAAGACTTCTTCAAAAAAATTTGGAAAAAATCCCTAAAAAAGAAAGACATGTTGAAGCATCTTCTTGATTTTTTTCGAATTTTTTCATGAAATCCTTCATTTTGAAAAAAATTCCTGGATCATTTTAGTCTACAGGTCCATTTTGCCCCACTCTCTCCTACGCAATTAATAACAACTCAGAATGAAGTATCTCACGTATTAATTCTATTTAGATCGAACCCTTTGGATCTAATAAGGCATTTGACAAGACTCTATTGCCTATTGACTAGTAATACGTAAAAAAAAAAGTTGTAGATGAAAATAAAAAATGCAGTAAAATCGAGCCAAGTGGGTAGCACATAAATGCAATCACTGCTTGTCACGAACAGTGAAAATGTTCAACAGGTTACTGAGCTCTATGTTATGAGAGTTTATTCGCGTGCCACTAGGAGTCTATTCGGGTGACACATTTCCTTGTACTCAGAATTGAATCCAGCCACTTGGCATGTCTTCATGAAGTGCCTATTTTTCATGCAGCCATAATATATCCGCAATATATCAGTTTAAAAGTGGAAATCGAGAGAGGAATAGCGCCAATATATCGGCACCAGAAGATCGATTAGTTAAAGTGAAACTGGAATTTTTCTATTATTTTTCCTCCAACCATTATTTTGAATATTTTCAGTTGAAGAATCGGCTATCGTCACTCCCAAAAAAATTGATAAAAATCAAAAATTCATAAGCACCAACGTTTCGTCTACTTTGCGCAGACCTCATCAAGGTGCATGTATTTTTTCCTAAAATATATCAATATAAACCATCAATATGTTGTAATACAATCTTTTATAAAACCAAAGTAAATTAATGTTAATAAAAGTCATTCTTCCATAGTCTAAAAAACTACGTTTTTTGAATTTTTTTTTCTGTAGAAAAAAAGGCAATAAAATAATGATATTTGAGGGAGTGATTGAGCATATATTTGAATCTTCAGAAAAAAAATTCATCAAAAAATATCAAAAAATGACGACACAAGAGCAATTCTTGCGAGGCTCCTCAAATTTAAAACACTCTGCGGCACGCAGTGTAACTGTCGCAAATTTCAATTGAAAAAAAAAACCTGGCTCAATCTAGATTCACATAGCTACAGAAATACGTAGGGGATTTCAAAAATATTGTTTTTTGCGTGATTGGTGACCATTTAAATGAAAGAATTCAAATTTCGGCCAAAAACCGGAAATTTTTTATCAATAAAAAATGTGCAAATCAATTTCTTGAAAATCCCCTACGTATTTCTGTTCAAAATATTGTTTCCAAGATGCTGTGGGAAATTCAAATGAAAATAATGAAAATTATTGGAGTTATGCTGCGTGCCAATTTGAAAAATCATGTTTCGAGAAAAACACGATTGAAGTTTTGACTGAGGCTATGAATATGAAGAAATGCCTTGGGAAAAATTCAAAATTTCATGAGAAAAAATGGGTTTCAAATAAAAAAAAAAAAAAATGGGTTTCAGGTGATAACTTTTCTTGCCCGTATTCTGGAAAGCCCAAAGTAATTTTTAAAGCAAAAAAAAATCGATTTTTTGAAAATTCTACAGTGATGTAACCCCTTAATTTGTCCAAGACAACTTTCATGTTTTGTGTCAGTTTTTGAGCTATCAGATTCCAACTCTTAGAATTGGATTTTTTTTGAATTCCGATTGAAAGTGAGTCAGTGTCAATAGGCAAAAGTACAACACGTAATTGTGAGTAAGGCGCTGGAAAGGGGAGGCAGTAGAAAAGACCCACGATAAATGCGACGTGCAGCCGGCTCCGGCTGTTGTGCGAGTGGAGCGATCATATCGCCTAGTTAACTGATATTAATAGCTGGGCGCGGTGGCAAGTATACTTTCAATACAGCTTGTCAAAAAAAAAAAGGGTCTGCCCGCACCCTCTCACTCTCTGTGAGAAACTCATGCGAGAACGTACGATTCGACACGTTTTTTAATTGTAACAAATTAAATCACGCGACGTCGATACGCAACAATATAGGTGGGTAGGTGACCCCACTTTCAGGGTGGATGAGAGAGCAATTAACCCTTCACCGCTTTTATTTTCTTATGATCAATCGGGGCAACGCAAAATTCTAGAAAAAAATTGAGTTTATTCATTCAAGTGTTCAACAAATTATTGTTTTTTTTTTAAATAACGTATCTCACGCAGTTGATGAAGAAATATAATGGAGTAGCAAGTGGAATTTTCGTCATGCTAAATAAAATCGTCGAGTGAGTGACGTTATCGAAAAAACAAAAAAAAAACAGTTATATTTCCCAATTTGGTATTTTTCAGAATTTTTCCGGAAAATTTGACAGAATTTTCACTAATTGAACTCCAGCAACCTTTCTTTGTCCACGTGGTTCCTTGAAGAATACTTATATTTCTGAATTTTGAATTCTCCAAGATTTTCATGAATTTTCCCGAAAATTTTCATGAATTTTCCGGAAATTTTTCCAAGATTTTCATGGATTTCCCGAAAAATTTCCACGATTTTCATGAATTTTCCGGAAAATTTTCATCAATTTCCCGGACAATTTTCCAAGATTTTCGCAAATTGAATTTCGGCCACTTTTTTTTCCCGAGGGACTTCTTAAACATCAGTTACATTTCCCAATTTGGAGTTTTCCAGGATTTTCCTCAATTTTCTTGAATTTATCACAGAAATTTCCAGGATTTTCGCAAAATAACTTCCAGCAACCTTATTTTATCCACATGATTCCTTAAAAATCAGGCATAATTACAATTATATTTCCCAATTTGAGTTTTTCCAGGATTTCCCAGAATTTTCTAAAATTTTCCATAAAATCCTTCGGAAAATTTTTCAGAATTCTCGCAAATTGAATACCGAAAAACTTCCCTCGCCGACATAGTTCCTTAAAAATCAGTTATATTGCCAAATTTAGAATTTTCCAGAATTTCCTAAAATTTTCCAAAAAAAAATCCTGAATTTTCCAATGAGCAACATTGCCCTAAACTCGTTAAACACGCCCACGCAATCCACATTAAATCCGGCAACGTCGCAGCCAAAAAAAAAGCGCAAAAAAATCGCTCATTCCTCCTCTAGAATTAAAAATCACGAACGTCCCAATCCAAGTTTTTCAAACAAAAATTCTTCGCGAGTGTTGAATAAATAAACTCACGCCTATTATCGATTCCTTTTCCCTTCAGTTTCTCGCAACCGATTAATATGCCAAAGACGAGGATAAAATGTATTTTCAACCCCCTGCATCGCCATTAGCTATCACATTCCATCTTCGATAAATTTTAGTCAGTTATACGTATGCAGAAGAGGGTTTGGAAAGCGAATAGGTGGTTCGGTGCCGTGCTGCCCGAGATTTCCATAAGCATTCATATATATTCACGTTTGAGCGCATTATACTTGCATACTGAAACGGTCGAACAGTGGTCGGTGATATCAGCGGTTATAGTTGAGAGAGGCAGGGGGAGGGAGGGGGAGGAGGGGGTGGTTGTGTGGTACAGCTGTTCAGGGATAGTCTGTGTGTGTGTGTGTGTGTGTTGGTGCCTATGAGCCTGGGGCACGCGAGAAATCCGATTGACTTGTAGATGAGGCGACAGTCGATACGGTGTGCGAAGAACACACCTCTCAGTTCCCCTTGCCCTCAAAAGCCCTTTTCCATACCGCCCTCATGTGGGTGGACTCGTCCCTTTGACGTTAGCTAGCTTATCTAGTTAATTAATCTTGGCTGCCGGTGCTACTGCCGAGTTGTGAGTGTAGGGCCCTCTCAAATGCATTATGCCGTTTACGTATATTCAGATGAATTCTACTTGACATTGACGCTTTTTCTCCTCGAAAATTTTGTTTTTCCTGCAGTAAGAAAAAAAGCCTCATTTCAAACCAAGATTTACTTGTGGCAAGTAAGATTTCATGTCAAAAAAAACCAAACGATAGGATATCACGACAAAATATTTAAAAAAAGTAAATATTTGATAGAATTTTTTTTTCATTTTGTCAACAAATTTTGAGTTATAATATTAGGAAGAACTACATTTAATGGAATCTTATGATCCTTCCCCACAGAAAAGTATTCTTTCATTTTTTGCCAAATTTACTTTTGCCAAATAAATTAATTTGAGAGAAATAGGGAAGACTGGGGCAAAATGGACCTACAGAATAACATGATTCATGATTTTTTTTCGGAGTGAAGGACTCGGTAGAAAAATCTGAAAAAATTTGAGAAGATGCTCCAATATGTGGACACTGTTATTGAATTTTTTGAAGTTTTTTTGAAGAGCCCTTCACTTACAAAAAAATCCCAAACAATTTCGCCCCAGTCCCTCCTAATTTTTCTAATTTTTTTAATTGAATACACTAAATTTCAATTCCGAGGTATTATCCAGGAAAAAAAATTGGCGATGAAATATTCATTGTATCGCCGAAAAAAGAAGTGTCTGAGGTACTTCGATCCATTTCCACTCGAACCCCCGCCATCTTGCGTTTCCACCACCAACTAAAAAGAGGGTTGAAAGCACCTGCCATTATCTCCCACAATCTACCATCAACCCTGCAGTTTTCTTCCCTATCAACCCACCCTCGATTCTCTCCAATATCCAAACCTACCCCACATGCATTCATCGATTCACCCCAGAAACCACTAGTCCCGTGAATTCTCCACCCGATGTCACTATGAGAACGCCCTTTTCAATTGTATGTTTCTCCCCTCCTTTAAAGCGCCATGTAACCGTATAATGGTGTTGCGTCGTTTATTGATTGGCGTTGGCGTCGACAGACGTTGGTGAAACGATGTCCAGGGAGTTTCAGACAGGCGTCTTAGTCTCGGAGTGCTTAACACAGCACACTGTCAAAGCCCAAAAGAATCGTAAAGTGAACAAGAAAAAAAAGGCAACTGAGTGTTCTTTACTAAGTGATAAAACTATAATTTAAGTAAAAAAATTAGAGGAAAAAAAAAGGTCGCGTCGAAAGGAGGTGAATAGAAAAAAGCTCATTGACATATGTGATTCGAGGAAAAGGCGAACAAATCCGAGAGAAATAAAAGACGGAGAGGAAAAAGAGAGACAGAGAGAGAGAGAGAGAGTTCAAATATAGAAGAGAATCATAACGGATCGATCAAGAGTACGTGGGTGTTTGTACGTTGAATCAAGAGTTATTGAAAAACGGGGCAGCAACGACGACCACGGGGCATCACGGTGGGACGAGACGGTGGAGGCCCGGACTGCAGGAGGCAGCACGAAACAGCGACAAATCGCTGACATCACCAGCAGCAGTCCGTTGGCCCCTCAATTTACGAAGAAAAGATGGTCATGATGGCTGGCATGGACGACCACGAGAGAAAAATCGTACTAGAATTTTGTCACTTGTTAGAAAAAAGCAAGCAGCTGTTCAATGGTTTACGCGACCTACCACAGTATGGTCACAAACAGTGGCAGGCCTACTTTGGAAGAACATTCGATATATACACAAAGTTATGGAAGTTTCAACAGCAGCACAGGTAAGATGATGATCATATTTTTTGCTTATTATTTACTATTAGTTTGATTTTAGGTAGATTGCGTTTATTTCGCTTGATTCAATGATTTTGTGTGACTCATTGGTCATTCCAAGAATTACCAGCGATGAATCACAGTCTTTTAGGTCGTTTCGTTGGATTTTTCATGGCGCCCCCTCCTCATCAAATCTCTCTCTCTGTCTCTGCCTTCAATGTCACTTTTTTTTCTTCGCTTTTTTTTTTTTTTACCAACTCCCCTTTGTGCGCCACTACGCCCTACTTGAATTTTCTCAGAACCACCATCCTTGGCGACACGTATATGCTTTTGCTACATACTCACTTTTTCTTTAGGCATCTTTCTCTGAGCTTTAGCAACTTTACTGACTAGTACGAATGACACACAGGGTGGATATTGTGTCATACGTAAAATCTCAAGGCTTTTGTGTGTGTGTTTCTCATTCCACTTTTGTATTGTCTTTCAATGGTTTTTTTTTTTTCTTCAAAACTTTCGTGATTTGATATTGAAGCTTCATGCTAGTTTGATTAATGAGCACACAATTGAGCAATGAGCGAAGAGAATGTGTTGGTAATTTCATTCGATAGGGGGGGGAGGAGAGAGACAATCGAGATATTTAATTATCTGTATAGAATGGGATTTTTCTTTTTTTTGTGTTTAAGTTTGAACAGTATTCATATTTAGCACGAAATTTTACCATGAATTGAAGGAATAAAATGAATTTATAGGATGTCAAGGATGCTTTTTAGTCTCTCTCTACATTTGGAGATGTACCAACGGCCTCGTCCTGTTTTTTCTCTTTTTTTACGATATGAGAATAGATATATGTATATTGTAAATGCATGAAAAAAATATGAATCTGGAAACAAACCAAAAGAAATACTACTATATGGAATTAATACGCTTTTTGGCTGAGATTTTTGGACGAGAATTTGGAACTTTTTGATATATATGATTTGGATCATTGAATTTATATTTAAATAGGAAAACCAATCTTTGGTTTTAACTTGATTATTTAAAGTTTAATAACTGCGAAATTTTTTTATTTTCTGTTACAGAGCAATTTTGGATACAAAGTATGGTTTAAAACGCTGGCAAATAGGCGAAATTGCAAGCAAAATTGGTCAACTTTATTATCACTATTATCTAAGAACAAGCGAAACGAGTTATCTACACGAGGCATATTCATTTTATGCAGCAATAAGAGGAAGAGCATATTATAGTCGTGCAGCTAAGGAGGATCGTAGTGATTTAATGGTGAAAAAATTACGTTATTATGCACGTTTTATCGTTGTTTGTTTATTACTGAACAAAATGAAATTGGTACGTGAACTTGTACAAGAATTGGATACACAAATAGCTGATTATGCTAGTACATATGAGCCAGAGGATCAAGTTGAATGGAATTTAGTACTTGAAGAAATAAAGGGTTTTGTTAAAGCTGAATCAGCCGTTGATGTATTGCATGCTGATTCAAATCCAGTTGTATTGACGCATCGCCTTGGTCCTTTGACGTCACCGCCAATCGAACGATCGCCACCCATGTGCCTAACTCTACAGGAGATACTTATTGTTGGTAATTGTTCTGATCAGGTTAAATTCAGTGAATTATCAGTTGATATGTTCAGAATGCTACAGACACTTGAGAGAGAACCAAGAGATGATCCAACACATATACATGATGCATCACCAGCTGGTAGATTACCATTTAGGCCTGGTCCATATCCACCAGAAAATGGTATGCCACGCCGTGAAAACCCCCACAAGTACCTGCTATATAAGCCTACCTACAGTCAGGTTCAGGTTTTTCTTGCTAGTGGATTCAAAGAATTACCAACAAATGGTGCACTATTGCTGTATCTTTCTGCAGATGGTTGTTTCTCAACAATCAAGCATCCAGCAGAAAGTAAGTATAAATAATAATCATAATCGACAATGTTATTAATTCATCTTCTCTTTTCTTTACTGCTTCTCTTGAACTTTTTTGTTTTTTTCTTTCATGATGACAAAGTGGGATACGATGTTGGTGGAGTTTCAACAAGCAGCAAACGTGATTCTGAACACAGCAAGAGGCTAAGCGGTGGAAAAGAACCACACTGTCTCTATCCTGGTGATCTTTATCCATTCACAAGAAAGCCACTGTTTGTGGTAGTTGATTCGGACAATAGCTATGTATTTCAACAGATACCAAGATACTTTGGTCAGCCACTTATGGTGCTTATGTCTCCACAAGAGACACCACCAACACTACGTGATTTACGACACACTGGTAGTCTATTTACCCTATTTCTTCATTCACCACTTGCCGCCTTTTGCCTTATATGCAACGTCGGTAGCTTAGCGGTGCATCATTGGGAACGTTGCCAAAGTTACGTTGAACGTTTTCTCATCGAGGCAAGCCGCCTTGTCATTCGTTCCAGATGCGGTAAGCTACAGAGAAGGGTTTTTTAACGTATTCTATATTAATCATTCATTAATTTGGAAGCTTTGCATAATCTACTCTTCTAATGATGCATATTTAATGCACTTTTTTTTCTCATTTTTTTGTTCTTTCCTCTTTTCAAAACACAGAAAGCAGTATTCTACAGTTTTTCGGCGACGACTTTCTACGACTGCTAGTTGTACGCTACGTGTTCTGTGACGTTGTACTACATCTGCACCGTTCATTTCGTGGTCATCATCAAAGACCACGTTGTCATCCAATACTGCCTGAAGCAGAGGTTCTACAGCATCCAACACTACATCATATAGTACTTGATTTAGCTGCGTGTATTGATGCACGTGAACATTTTCCAGACAGCAATGAGTTAGCCTGACCCAGGCATCATCATCATCACTATCGTCATCAGCATGATAATGACACAATGTCCCCATTAACAACTGCTTATCAACATTACGACTACGATTACGACAATTACAATTACAATAAAATCGTTACATTGAGACCTCATTAAACCGCGTCTCACAATTCATTCTCACTTTTATAAAGAAAAAAAAATGAAAGAAAATGCAAAAAAAAAAACTAAAAAAAAAGAAAAAAAAAACATTGAAAAAAAATAATCATAGTATTGATATTTACCATTTTTTAATTTTAAAACCATTGCAAGCATTTTGACGATGAGAAGTACATTTCTACTTATATATATATATATATATATTATACAATTGAAATTCTCATCGTCAAGACGTCAATTTATTCTTAATCTATCATTTATTATTTATTTTTATTAAATTTTTCTTTTTCTTTTCATTTTCATCTCTTCTTTTTGAATTGGAAAATTCTACTTCTTATTCTTCGCCTTCTTGTTATTCTTGTTCGCACATAATACGTTTCTTGAATATATATATGTATATACATATATATATATATATATTCTAACAGAGGGGAAAAAAGAGAGAAAAAACAAAAAAAAAAGAGAAAAACCAAAGATATGAAATAAAATGAAATAATTTTATACACAATCATCCGTCAATAGAAAAAAAAAAAAAAATGTGATAAAAAAAAAATATGATGAATATTTTTAAAGAGACAAGAAAAAAAAAAAAAAAAAAAAAAAAAAAAAGCTGAAGCCACATGTGGTGTTTATTGGAAAGTACTTTAGGAGTTGAATTCGTCAACTGAGCGTAAATATACGCTCGACGAAACCCTTTATCTATCCCTGTTGTTTTCAAAAAAATGAAAATAATAATAATAATACTAATAACAAATAATAATAATAATAATCAACCATAATAATAATAATAATAATACATTTCAATTCAATTACAAAAATAATATATTTCCTCCCTCTCTATCTATATTTCCATAGATAATTTTCTCATTTTTTGCAGTTTGAAAGAAAGAAAAAAAAAAAAAAAAACTTTTCATTTATCTTATTATCAAGTGCAACGTTCGAGTCCTGAAGAAAAAAAAAATGCCCGATTTTCTCGCGGTTTTTTTTTATATATATATCTCTATTGTCTCTGGCATGGGTACAAGAATTGGCTGTTGCCACTAACTAGTGCAGTCGATGTATAAAATCCAAATGCAAAATAAAGAGGGAGATGCAAAAATTTATCCCGAAGACGATAAAGACAGATAGAGAAAAAAAGAGAGAGAGAGAGAAAGACAGTTAAAAAAAAGATAGGAATGTAGATAGGGAGAGAGAGATAGAGAAAGATGCATTTGGATGCGCGAGCGCAAAGAAATTCCTATAGGCAATATATATAATAAAAAGAGAAGATATTTTCTCTGATGGTAGTGGTATATATATATATATATATACATGAAGAAGAGCCTATTTATATAATCACAAATACAATTTTGGGTTGAGTACAAATTTACCCCTGTTGGTATGCTCAAGTTAGTTAGATAAAGAAAGAAAGAATGAAAAAACAAGGTTTTAGAAGAGATAGATGTATGATTTTGGCAGAGATATATATATATATGTACGTTTCTAAACTAAAAGAGGCGAGAGAGAGTACCTCTATGCAAAAAGAAGATTAAGAGTTTTTGGAGTGCTGTCTGAGTAGTTGGTGGATGCTGACCGTGTCTTTTTGTGTTGAGCTCTCTCCTTGACTCCGTGTTATCGGAGGTGAGTGTCACTAGGAGAAGAGAAAAGAAAGAAAAAAAGAGCGAGAGGATGGAAATGGCGAGGATTATAGCAGAGATATAGAAGAGGTAAAATATATATAGAAAGAGATGGAGGGTGGACAGGATGTTAAGGGTCGTTCACGAGCATCATCAACATCAAGTTTGGGCAGAGAAGTAAGATGTGGCTGTCAGTATTTCCAGAGTGATTCATTATTACCAGAAAGACGTGCAATGGCAATGAGATCTCCATCAAGAAATACAAATAGAGAAGTGACGACATCTGGTGCCGGGTAAGTTTTCCCTTTTTTGCCATTCTACATATTAACCATATCTAAAGAGAAATTAGTATAGGGGTCAATGCTGCAGATTTGTAGATTAGATCATCTGAAATTATCCTGCAAAAAGAATCCATTTAGTACTAATAAACGTAAAAAGCAAAGATTTAGTGACGTTAAACTGTGCAAATGATTTCGTAATTTGTTTTTTCGTATGTTTGTGTCTGGGTAGTTTTCAGTTACACATTGGTCACACACACACAGAGAGAGTACGTTTCGGCTGTACGGTGTAGAAAAAAACCACACAGCAAACGTAGCTATTTAAGGTTTGCCCGGGTGTCTATAGTTAGATACAAGACACCGGTCAGCCTCTCCCATTTTCCGCGTCCAGTCTTCTTCCACTGATTGACTGTACGACGCCGAATGTCTTAGTCGAAAAATAATTATCCCTGTTTTGTTAAAGAGCATATATATACTATCCCGAAAAAAATGCTCATCAATCTAATAGACACTAAAAGTACTGGAAAAACCATTGATTCTAGTGAAAATTTGGGGTTTTTTTCGTAGGAGCAAGTAGTTAGAATTCGTTATTGGCTCTTTTTTGAATTGAAATTAATTAAAACGTAGCAATATGAATTCTGTATACAGTGAACATGAGTATGAGCCGGTTGGCACGTCAATAACGAGGACAATGGCCCCATCAACAGCGCCAGTTGTGAGAATCATCGATACAGATGTGGTGCCTGTCGCTGATAGCGATGACAGCATCGACATTAAGGGTCGTTTCACTCCTGGACCAATTCTTGATGATATTGATGTGGTACTTCCTCTTGATGGACAAATTGAGGATCGTGCTATGGAGGCCAGAGAGCTTGGCAGCGGTGATACATCAGACGATCTGGAGCTTGAAACTGTTCAACAGATGCAGGATAGAATTGAAGAACGTTTTCTGAGTGCAGCAACTCCTGGCAACGAATCCAGAACCGATGGCGAAGTCAATACTAGTCAGGTGTGTGTGTTTATTGTTTTTTTTTATTTAATTATTGAGCTGTGTCGGCGTCCGTCTTTTTATTGCAATAATTATGTTGCTTTTGTTGACTTGTTGACTTGACTACGTCTGATTTGAGTGATGAGCTCAGTTGATACTTTTTTAAATCCCTATCTAGGCCATTGTTGCGACACAGGGGGGTCACAACTGTGACGCACAAACCGGAATAAATCTGAAATTATGTCGACTCCAAAAATATTGTCTCAAATGTGTTTCGGTGAAGAAGCACTAACTCCGCGTTTAAAAAGACGCAAATTACGTCATCGGAGGTCATAACAAGTTTCATTCGTTTATTTGATATTCTTTGGAATTTTAACTGGAAGATTTGCCAGATTTTTAATTTTTCAGTCGATTTTTGAAAGAAGTTAGATTGAATATATTTGGAGGAATAGAAATAATTATCCATAATTATCCATTCGGAAGCGAATTGCTTATATATCTTAGCTGACAAAGATATTTCATATCATGTGCAATGCAATTTTCCACTTGTTCTTCTTAAGGTAGTATCCCAGAGTACGGTCGATAAAACAGGAAAAAATGGAAATTTGTAGGTTAGTTTCCAATTAATTGCTGTTAATTCGGAAAAACGTGTTTTCATTTATCCGAAAAGGGGATTAAACTATTCAAAATTCATATCTTCAGCTTGTGAATATAATTTCCTTTTCTCGAATTTCTTTTACATTAATCTCCTATCATATGCATGAGATAGAGAGAGAGGCAAATAGTTACGACTACCTTCTAATCAAAATTTTTCAATAACTATACGGTGAATTGAATATTTTCTTCTTCCATTATTTAGTCAAAATTGTGTTCTCTTCACCAATTGTTTTTAAATAATGGATTAACCTTGTGGTTTTTTAGTAATTTCGTTATTGCTGTCCGATTTAGGGCGTTTCATCCCCACCACCGCTATTTTCAGTAACTTTGATAATTCATATCTCATAAACTATACGTACAAAAATTATGAAAAACTTCAGAAAAATGTAACAAAATAGTATCTTTGATACGGCATCGAAAAAAGAAAGGGTCAACTGTACTCGAATACGCTGGGATACTACCTTAATACCAGTTAATAAAAATGCTAATTCATTTTCGTTATTTCATTTCATCAGGTGGACTCATCGGTGATGGAGGAGTTACCACTGCGTCGTGGTGCCCGTGGACTTCCACAACGTTTACGCTCGCAAGCCGGCAAATTACGTTCCCGCATAAAAGGCATTCAACGACCCAATTTTACTTTCCCAATCGAACGAAACAAATCAGCTAAAACACGATCATCCGATAGATCAAAATCATCTGATAAAACAAAGTCTTCTGGAAAATCAAAGTCATCCGAACGTTCCCATAAACCTGAGTCACGCAAGGATAAGCCAAGTAGAATGGAGAGGATAAGATCATCGCTACCAGAGAGGCCTAAATTTTCATTTCCAGATAAATCAAAGTTCCGCTTACCTGATAGATCAAAGTTCCACTTGCCAGAACGTCCGAAGATCAATCTCCCTAATTTACCAAAATTACCAAGTAGATCAAGTTTTCATTTACCGCACTTACCTGGAAGACGCAGAGCACCGAGCTTGAGTGATCAACAGCGGCAGTACTCGAATGAGTCCACAGCAGGTTCCAAAAAGAACATTTTTGATTTTTCGACTGTTCCAAGGCTATTCGACAGGAAATCAAAGGAGCATGGTGAATACACTACCTCATCGCCAAAAGAGTCCCGTGCCCAATTATCAGAAAGCGCAACACTGCCAAGACAG
This sequence comes from Aleiodes leptofemur, assembly GCA_963942555.1. Taxonomy (NCBI): domain Eukaryota; kingdom Metazoa; phylum Arthropoda; class Insecta; order Hymenoptera; family Braconidae; genus Aleiodes; species Aleiodes leptofemur. The sequence continues at coordinate 2,614,639 of OZ012610.1, read as the reverse complement.
AAGAAACCTAAAGCATCATTTAGTCGTCGATTTACAGCTCGTTTCACCGATATAAAATTCGATGACGAAGAAATGGAGAAACCATGGAAATACTCGGCCTCAGAGAAGCCGCGTCTCTCGATAGCACCACAAGAGCCCCCAGAAGATTCCGAGCACATTGCCTGGATCGATGAGCACCGAGCTAGTATTCAAGCCGAAGCTATTCAAAAAGAAGGACCCGAAGTAATTGAGGAAGCGACTGTTCCCAAATTGTCCAAAATAATTCACCGCGATTCGGAAGAGTCTTACGAGCCAGAGCCTCCGCAAATCGACCCTCGATTATACGGCGACCAAGATGTTGAACGTGTAGAAGATGATGAGTCTGAACCTTACAGAGTTTCTTTTGCCCCAGTAGATCCTCGGAAGTTAGGAAAAAAGCGAATTCCGTCTGAGGAAGAAGAAGATTACGAAATTGAGCCTGAAGTGGAGGAAGAAGAGGAGCATTTTACAAGTGAACCAGAGGATGAATCAGTTCGTTCGGATCGTGAACAACAGGCTTCTAGCGGAAGTTCCTGTGACAGAAGACGTCGTGGTGTCATTGAAGAAATTGACTCTGACGAGTTCTTCTTGAGGGCAAAAGGCATTAGCCAGGATGATATGAATGTTGGAAAATATCTGACTTCCGAAATTAGGGATGCATTAAGGATGTCCGGAAATGCATTGGCGCATGAAATAACGACCAATTCAGCCTCGTCAGAGCCTCCTCAACGACCGGCTAGGAAGAGAGATTTCCGGAAGCACAGGCAAGAGTCTTTTGAAGCTCCCCCTCCGAATCGACCAAAACGCTCATTAAGAGGAAGCGAAGAATCAGACTACGGTTCAAATATTCTCGACAATGACGACAGTATCTCAAGCTCTCGTCATCGCATAGTCTATCACGCTGAATCAGCACCATTGAACCTAAATCACGCTGAACCACTGGACGATATTATTGTCGTAAAACCGGTCAGAAGAAAATCTCGAACATCCTTACGCAGTTCATCGTTAGCGCCTTCAGAACCAATTCCCGAAGTGTCCCCCGAAACTTCGCCTCCGCCTGTACCGCAACGCCGTAAACGTCGAATCCGAGAGCTAAGATCGAGGATCAATGATGCAGAAGCTTACAATGGACTCAATGGATCGATGGACTCCTGGCGCATACCCGAAATCATGAGAAGAAAATCGGAACCTCCTGTAAAACCGGCAAGAGTTCCGAGCAGAGAAACAATCGCCATGATGATGAGAAAAGAGGACGACTACATCGAACCAGAGCAAGAATCCGAAATAATTCCAGTTCCCCCAAAAAGGCGGTCCAGATCAAGAGGCACCTCTATTATTCAAGATGACGACAGGATATCTCGAGGGGCCGAATCGATGTCGGATATAGCGTATGCAGATGCAGACGTAGATGAAGATGACGATGATCAGGATGAAGACAACGATGTGCGTTTTCCGCAAGATGATTATTCTGATTCAAGAAGAGATTTCCCAGGTTACGCGGTTATCGAGAAGCGGGATAAACCTCCTAGACCACCCCCACCACACAGAAAACGTCGAGACAAATTCGCAACTACACCTAGACCATCTTCAGGAGGCCCTAGAAGACCACAAAGAGGCTACAGTACCCTCCGTCCAAAATCTCCGACAAATTCTGAAGAGGGTCATGGTACACCGTATGTAGAAATCGGCGGTGAAGATGAAAATATCGAAGATATTGATGGTGAGCATCGGGATCTTATGAGTGGTCAGGTCCTAATGAAAATGGCCGGTCGCCCATTACCGGCTCCTCCAAGACCACCTCGAACCAAAGAAAAAGAGAAAAGCACAGAAATTATTGATGATTTACCAACATATGCTTCATCAACCCAGACTGATCCACTTCCAGATGACATGGTAATCGAGGAAGAAATAATGCAGGCACGCGTCGTTATCACCCCCTCAAGATCAGGCTCTCAAATACTCGTTTCTACCGAACGCATACCAAGTCCGCAGCAGTTTCAAACGCTGGCTATTTCCGATGAAGAAATAGCCAAGTTGAGAAGAGAGATATTTAAAGAAACATCAACGAGATCCGAACCAGAATTAGCTACAGAAAGAGAAGAAGAGCCTGTCGCAGATTCCGAGATGCCAAAGGTGCCTCCACTGCCAGCATCTCACTTGACCTCTGCCCCAGTTCAACCGGAGGCTCCACCAAAACGCCCTCCAAGAAGTCAAAGTCGAAGTCTGAGTCTCTCAGTGACGGGAGAAGATGTTCATGCAGCTAGAATGTCAGTTATCGAAGAACTTGAGGAGAGATTGACAGCTTTATTAACTAGTGAAACGTTTAAAATAGCGAATCTTGAAGTTGGAGACTTGCGAGTCGATAGATTAAGCGTTTCCGCTTTGGAAGCACACAAAATCGTGGTTTCCGAGCTCGATGCAATGGTCGTGTCAGCAGCTGAAATAACTAGTACATCTGATAACGAAAATAAGATAAATCCGACATTACTCAGGGAACTTATAGCTATCAGAAGTGAACTGGAAGCTGTTGCTGCACTTCATACTCAATCACCTCCCGAATCGCATATAACTTCAACTCCAACACTTCCGCAACAGAAGCAGTCATCTAGGGATGCAACGAAATTCGATCAACTACAATTAGATAATCTATCAAAAACAACGGAAAGCCGCGCTTTATACTCAACTCAGGGAACCGAACAAAAGCCGATTCGCGACTATTCGCAGATTCCTTCAGAACGATCTTCCAGAGAAGCCACTCCAGTCTCTTCGAAACCAAGTTCTCGGGCACATTCTCCAGTCCGAACAACAGCCGCTGGAACAGTTTTGAGCAGAGAAACAGCTTCTCCAATAAAACATTTGCCCCCTGCAATTTCAGTGACTCCTGATATTGTCGAGCATCCCATAACTCCAGAAGCTCCAGGTGTAGTTCATCAGGCATTCGAGACTCCCGATAAACAGCCGCAACGTGCAAAAATCTCGTACTCTGCAGAAACATCACCAGGTTCTCCAGAACGTCCAGCATCTCCAATACCTCAGCAATTTATAACGTTTCAGACCTCTCAAATACCTCCACAATTTTTTGCTCTATCCTCACCAGTACAACAAACTCCAGCTAACACTGAAGCTAATGAGCCTGGAGTCATAGATATGACTCAACAATTGTTGCGTGCACTTAGACTAGCTGGTAAACGTGCAATGCAACATTTTGTTGGCTACATTGTATCAAGAGTTAGTATGGATGAATCAGAGGCAAAGATCAGAGAAGTAGAATTAACATTATGTGCTCTTTTACTGATCATTGCTGGACTTCTTATTGTTTGTTTTGCTGGTCCACGTACTATAACACATCATCATCACTGGGATTACTTCAATCCACCACGTTTGTAATAAATAATTTTACATGTCATTTTTTTTTTCCTTTGGTTTTACGTAATCATTGATTAAAAATCAATGATTATATAAGTGAACCCTGAATTTATGAAAAAAATTGTATTATTATCTTGATGATTTTTTTTCCTTTTTTTTTCACGTTGAGAATGAAAATGAGAAGCTGAAAAAATGAATATAAAAAAACAATGAATTTGTATATATAAAACTATGATATAATGATAAACATAATTAATATCATATTCCACATATGTTTCTACACTTGTTGAGAGTTTTAAGAGAACAAAAAAAAAAGGTTGAAAAAAAAATGGATTTTAACTTTTACTGGAAGAGATCCTCCTCGTAAACCTTCATGTCACGTCTGTCTTTATGTGCACTTTTTTGTGAGTAATTTGCAGCTATTGATGACCACATTGAGCTGGATGTTGTGTCGTTTATTGGGTCGATTATTGGTTGTCTTCGGGCTAGGGATACTTTCAGTTGGATAGATGATACCATACTACCGTCCATGTCGTTTATAGCTCTTTCTGCTACTTCTGGCTTATCAAATGTTATGAAGCCACGACTGTAAAGACATTATATAATTAATAATGTTTGAGTTTTTAATAGTATTTTAGAATGGACATAAGAGGGGGAAAACGGACACATTTTAGTTCTCATGTTTTATATTATGAAGATCACTCGAAACCAGTGATAATATTTGAAATAGAATTATTCTGATGATTCTAATGATAAGCTGAGAAAATTTTGGTTAAAAAGACTGTTAAAAAATGATTTTTAGGATTTTTTTTTGAAAAATTTCGCTTTTTTGAGAATATCTCTGGTTCTATTGGTTGTAACTGTTTGGAGTTGGTCTTGAATGAAAGGTGAGATCATTTTCAGTCACAAAATGTGGTTTTGATGGAAAAAATATCGAGTTTTGCGGTACTTATGGGATAAAAACGAATAATGGTCGAGAAGTACCTTTAAAATTAATGAAAAAGAAATCTAAACCACATATTTTTTTTTTAATTACAAAAACTACATAAATTGATGGCAAATAATCTCATCCCTCATTAAAAACTGATCTGGAATTGCTACAATAAATAGAACTGGAGATATCTTCGAAAAAGTGGAATAAAATCGAAAAGTACTCCAAAATTTTCAATTTTTTCATCTTTTTTTTAATAGAACCATTGAAAAGTGTGATTTTATGTCCTTTTCTTGGAATGTTCCTTTCCCTCCACTCTCCTCATTTCCAATAATCATAATTTTCTGATCCATTACTAACTTTTTTTCAGCTTCCATCGAGATATTGAGGATATTTCCAAAAGAACTGAAATGTTTTTTTAAAAAATCCTCAGAAATCTTATAACCACAGACAAATATCGTATTCCCAGTTCTTGGTTTAGGTTCAGCTTTTGCTGGAGGCTGCTTATCAACTGCTACACGTTCCTCAGTACTTTGGGCACTCACAAAACTATCGTACAAATCTTTAACACGAGGTCTAGCTGCTGCTTCCGCCTCTTCCTCTTCAGGCTGTGTTGCTGAAAACGGCTGATACGAGCAGACTGTTTTTTCTGTACTATTCAATTTTCTTTCTAAACCCCGAGGCCTTTTGAAAGATTGTTCAGGTCTTTTTGGGGTTTTTGGTGCTGTTATGACTCCAGATTTAATAAGTTTTTTCGCCACTTCTCGAGCATCTCTCGCTTCAGTTGGACGTTTTGGAGCTTGGGGCATTCGTTCAGGCTCTGGTTTTGGAGTTTTCAAGTCTTGCAGTGCTTTTTTCTGTATAATCAAGTGAAAAAAGGTCAAAAATATTTAATAAAAAATGAATAAATAGTAAATAATTCAATGTATATAAGATGAATAAATATTTGCATCCTAAAGAGAGCTTCACAAAAAATCCGAAACGTCCATACGGAAAATTTAAAGAATTTTCTTCGTAACTTCAGAGACCTGAAAGGCCACCTTTAACAACTAAATTAATCACTAAGGTCGTATATCCAAAAAACAGTAAAAAATATCAATTTTTCAAATAAATCAATTTTATTTCATCATTCGTTTTTTGTAAATATTTCGGAATTTAGGCGAGATAGAGCAATTTTTATAATGACCTTCTTTATAGCTCTAATTTTTCCCTACAAAAAGGTCATCATGAAAATTGCTCCATCTCGTTTAATTTCCAAGGTATCTTAGAAAAACAAATGAGGGAATTCAAACAATTTTTTCTGAAAATTTCATAATACTAAAAATTTTAATAGCATATCATAATCATTTTTTTATTTATATCACATTTTGGCCTCAGAAACAAAGGGGCGTAAGTCCTATGCTTAAACACAGCACTTACGCCACTTTGTTTCTAAGGTCACGACATGATAATAAATTTAGAACACCTCTAAATAAATTTTCAATTTTTTTCAAACAAATAAATTATTATAAAAAAAAAAAAAAAAAATTATAATTGTTTGAATTTTCTACATGTGCATATTTTTAATTTTTGAAGAATAGTTTTTGTTAAAATAATAACAATAGTCAAATATTTGTTATTTTCAATATCAATGTTTTTTATTTACGTTAACTCACTTTTCTCTTTAGTTTGTTGTATTTAGCTTGTAGCATCAATTCCTCTTCCGTTAAATTTGATGGAAAGTGTAGATAAACCATTTTTTGATCTTAATTTCCAATACAATCTTTAAAAAATTAGAAAAAAATTAATAAATAAATAAACATTAGTGTGAATGTATTTCACGATAATTCAAATGTTTACATCGCAGATTGAGGTTAGGAGCGACTGGAATAAATAAGGAATACGGAATTGGACTGCACCAATGCGCGTAGCTCATTCCAATTCCACGTTCCTTATTCACATTCAAAATTTGAACCATTCCTCTGTCTGCAGAACTCTTGCACTATCTTGTTATCCTAATACTTTCTGCGATTTTTCGAGACCAAATGTTTAGACACAACTATTCAGAATACTGTTTGGTATAATTTTATCTAGTATACCTCTTTAATTCACATGTTATCCTCATATCATCGGCGATTTTTCGAGCCCAAATGTTTAGACTTGAATACTTAGAAGATTTTTGATGGCTTTTATCCATAATACCTCTTCTTCAATCATGTACTCCTATTATCTCTCGCCATTTTTCGAGCCCAAATGTTCGTTTCAAACATTGAGTGAATGCAATTGACAATTTTCGAACTTTCCCTTAGTAAACAAATGTCTTGACTTATAATATTATCATGTTCTCCGTATAGGGCATTGGATTTTTCGAGCCCGAATCTTCGTTTCAAACTACTGAAAATGCCAGCAACAGTATTTCGGACCAGAAAAATCTCCCAATGTAATAGGCTAACATAAAAACTGAAGAAGTTTATTGATAATACTTTGAATGTGATAAGACTTTTATTTTTTTTCGAATCACTAGAAATGTTTAATGTAGAAATGTTGATACAGAGAAATTTTTAGAAACTCGAAATGAAATGACAAAAAAATAGGGAGAGGTTTTTTTAAAAAATAGGATAGGTAATTCAGAGAATTCTGAGGTTTTTGCGGGAGAAATTAGTAGATAATTAGGCTGGTATTTTTTTATCATTCGGAAAGGGTAGTCTTTTTCGAATCATGGGGACGTCATTTGGACGTTCAAAGAGCAACCAGAGACAATATTTCGAACCAGAATATCTTCCAATGTATCAGAAGAACAGGAGTTACAAGAAGGTTTTTAAATGTTTCTATGAAATATACCTCTTGTTTCTGCATGTTTTCCTGATATATGCTGTCATTTTTCGAAGCAAATTCATGTCTCAATAAATAGAAATTGGACATCCAAAGAGCGGCCAGAGACAATATTTCGAGCCAGAAAATCTTCCGGTGTATCAGGAGAGTAGGAAAAATTAAGGTAGTATACTAGAGTATAGTCGATAAAACAGAAAAAATGGGGATTTGTGGGTTAGTTTCCAAATAATTGCTGATAATTCGGGGAAAAGTGCTTTAATTTACCCGAAAAAGTGATTAAACTATTCGAAAGTCATATCTTCAGCTTGAGAATATAATTTTTTTTTCTCGAATTTTTTTTACATCAATCTCCTATTACATACATGAGATAGAGAGAGAGGCAAATAGTTACGACTACCTTCTAATTAAAATTTCTCAATAACTATACGGTGAATTGAATATTTTTTTCTTCTATTATTTAGTTAGAATGCTGTTCTCTTTGCTAATTGTTTTTAAATAATGGGTCAACCCTGTGGTTTTTTAGTAATTTCGTTATTTCTGTCCGATTTAGGGCGTTTCATCCCCACCACTGCTATTTTCAGTAACTTTGATAATTCATATCTCATAAACTACACGGTCAAAAATTACGAAAAAATTCAGAAAAATGTAAAATAATATCATCTTTGATACGGCATTTAATGAGGGGTCAACTGTACCCGAGTTCGCTGGGATAAGGGAGACCGGGGCAAAATGGGCCTGCTTTTCAAAATTCGAAATTTTTTTTGAGAATGGAGGAGTCAATAAAAAAATTTGAAAAAAATCACCAACAATTTCTACATATTCAAGCATTCTCTCAAATTTTTTCAGATTTTTTCATGAAGTCCTTCATTCCGAAAAGGAGGTTCATCTTGCCTCACTATCTCCTATTACCTTAAGAGCTCACCTCCTAATATAGCGAATACCTCTTGCGTCTGCATGTTTTCCTGTTAGATGCTGTCATTTTTCGAAGCAAATTCATGTCTCAATAAATAGAAAATCCACGGCATTATGAAATAAAATATTAAATTCTTCCCAAAAATAGATCCAAGAATTTGTTTAAAAATGATAGATACTCGCGAAATATTTAAAACACCATATCATATATATTTAATGAAATTTTTGTCATTTTTCTACAATTTTTATTTATTTATTTATTTATTTTTCTTTTAAATCTAGAACAAAAATAATTATGATAGAGTGAAAATTCATACATCAGAAAGATGAAATATATAAAAAGAAAAGAAAATCAGAAGGAAATTATATATATATATATTATTTATTGTTAAGTATTTAATTTTGTTGATGATTCACTGTTTTGTTGATGTATTCCAAGGTATCTGAGTCGTTTCCAACGTACATCTTCAGGATCTGGAGTGGGTGGTGCTGTTACACACTCAAGGCTGAGCTGTAGTGCTTTCCTTAGTTCATCATCGTCTGAATCCTCAATAGTTTCATAGAATCTCCCAGATTTATTTGAATCTAAATCGAGTCTTAGCTTCAGTGGTTTGTCCGTTACGTCATTGACGTCTTGAAGGCTCAATTGTAGTGCACGCTGTAAATTTTCATCTTCATCCTCGTCTTTATCTTGATCGTCCTCAATTTCAATTGGTATTATCCTTTCACGTGGTTTTTCCGAAATTTGCCTCGATGTACTAGTTGAGGTCGATGGTACTTTTACAGTCTCCAGTCCTGCAACAACTTTACGAATCTGCGCCTGTTCAATCTCATCTGCTGTTCCAAGTCTGTAACCAAGTGATTCCTTGTCCTCTGTTTCATCCTGTTTTACATTCGTTTTTTGCACTATTTTCACTGGATTATTCAACAATATTTCGTCTGCACTGCATTCGGGCAATTGTCCTATCACGATAAATATGGAATATCCTGTAAAAAAAAACATAAAATATAGGGATTAACAAAATTACTAAGCAATAATGATTTTGTAGGATTTTTTCAAACCAATAAATTATTTAAAAAAAAAAACAATTGGAAAATTTCATAATTCTGCAAATAGCAGACATCTAACAATTGCTATTTTTAAAATTTTTTTTAAACAAATGAATGATTTTTGAAAACAAAAAAAAAATATGCACATGTAGAAAATTCAAAAAACTACAAGTGCAAATTTTTCGAACATTTTTCCCATAATAATTTATTTGTTTAAAAAAAATTAAAATATTTAAATGTCTGTTTTTTTTTTGGTTTCATCAAATAATTGAAATAAAAAAAAAAAAATCAAATAATTCACCTTCTTGTAGTAATTGTGCAAAATACATAGCCAAATAGGTATCTGACAATAGCTGTGGCCCAGACAGCATTGAATTAAGATTGAACCATTGATTTCCAATTTTACGGATGGTAAACCAATGTCCCTTGTAGTTACATATGTACGCCTGCATTTGTCTAAAAATAAATTGTTGATGAGATATTAAAAATAGCCTTCTCACTATTACACTGGCTGTGTGAGATTTAAAGTGATGCTAATTAAGACACAATTTCTCATGCAATATGAATGAGGCAATATAGATAATAATGAATGACTTACGATGGATTATTTTGGGCAATATTAGCTGTTGGCTCTGTGCTGTTGTATGTTATTAATTCCAGGCCCCAAACTTTCAGGGCACTACTTATTACTTGAACAGAAAAGTATCCACTGTCGTCTACATTGCCAGAAGGTTGCTAAAAATAAATAAATGAAATATTATCATGTATTATTGTATTGCGTCCTTTCGATGATCCTGAAAATAGCGAATATTTAACAATTTTCATTTTTTTTTAAACAAATAAATTATTTGTAAAAAAAATGAATAATATGCAAATTTAAAAAATTTAAAAATCTATGAGTGTAAATTTTTAAAATATTTTTTTTTTGTATTAATTTAATTGTTTAAAAAAATTGTCAGATGTCTGTTATCTTCAGTATCAATAATAATAAAATTAGTAGACATCTGACAATTTTTCGTATTTTTTTAAACAAAAAACTTATGTAAAAAATAAAATTTATAATTTTTTGAATTTTTTATATTTGCATATTTTCGCATTTTTTTTTGTGAAAAATTCATTTTTTAAGAAAAAAAAAGAATGAAAAGTGTCAGATGTCTTCTATTTTTAGTATCATCAGTCCTATCCCCCTTGACAATCAGAAGTGGGTGTTTTTATGGGGTAAAATTGTATTTAATTGTGCATCACATGGAAATATGATGGAAGAGCTCATTTATCTGGGTCAGAAGTGGCACAAATCTCTGAAATCAATGATTACATGAATAAATTAATAATTACAGCTATAAATCTCCTATAATCTTCACTGTCTACACCAGCTTCAGCCATTCTAAGACCCTCCTCATGATCCAGCTGTCTCGCCAAGTCTCCAAGATCAACTGCATTGAAATAAGGACCTTGCAGAAGTGCATTCAAGCAGTGCTGAGCACAGAGATATCCTTCTTGCTGCAAAAGAGAGAGAAAAAAATGGTAAATAATATTGTTATTTTAGAGAAAGCGAGGCAAATTTCTTCTTTACGTTCTTCAAAAAATGGGAAATCAGACGAATTTACTTACTTTCTCGTGAAATATCTCGTCCATGATGTATAAATTCAATTTTTATTGCACTTTTGTTCAAGTTTATGAAGAGAAAATACGTATTTTTCTAAAATAATAACCACAAAATTGGGCTCAACTCAAGATCAAACGTCATCCACAAAAATATTTGGACGTTCCAACTGAGAATAAAGCAGCGAGAGAAGATGGTGGCGCAATTTGTGTATTGAAGAAGAAGAAAAAGCGACACGTAGTGTCGATATTTTCAGGTTTTATCTTGATATGGTAATAAACATCATTGCCGACTATTAAGGAGTTACACACCACTGTAGAATTTTCAAAAAATCGATTTTTTTCTTGCTTTAAAAATTACTTTGGGCCTTCCAGAATACGGGCAAGAAAAGTTATCACCTGAAACCCATTTTTTTCTCATGAAATTTTGAATTTTTCCCGGGGAATTTCTTCATATTCATAGGCTAAGTCAAAACTTCAATCGGTGTTTTTCTCGAAACATGATTTTTCAAATTGGCACGCAGCATAACTCCAATAATTTTCATTATTTTCATTTGAATTTCCTACAGCATCTTGAAAACAATATTTCGAACAGATATATGTAGGGGATTTTCAAAAAATTGATTTGCGCATTTTTTATTGATAAAAAATTACCGGTTTTTTGACCGAAATTTGAATTTTTTCATTCAAATGGTCACCAATCACACAAAAAACAATATTTTTGAAATCCCCTACGTATTTCTGTAGCTATGTGTATCTAGACTGAGCCAATTTTTTTTTTTTTTCAATTGAAATTCGCATCAGTTACACTGCGTGCCACAGAGTGTTTTAAATTCGAGGAGCCTCGCAAGAATGGCTCTTGTGTCGTCATTTTTTGATATATTTTGATGAATCTTTTTTCTGAAGATTCAAATATATGCTCAATCACTCCCTCAAATATCATTATTTTATTGCTTTTTTTTCTATAGGAAATGCCTTTTTTTCAGGCTTTTACAGCGGTGTAACCCCTTAAGGCTGTCAATAATATGAAATTTTCAGACAAATTGATTTAATTTTGTCACCAGTTTTTTTTCTAAATGTCTAAAAATTGAGATGAATAATGGAGATGGTCCCTTTTTTTCCTTAAGACTGTTTTGTACAGAATTTCAAGAGCTACAAAAAAGGATTGATGTAAAATCGTCCTATCTCGCTTAGTTTCCGAGATACTTTTAAAAAAACTGATGAAATAATCCTCCATTTCTGTCTAAAAATTTCCTAGTCGTGGAAATCGTAGACTTTTCATACAAAAATCATGTGCCTCTTTTGAAAAATCAATATTAAGACCTGAAAAAAATCAGAAAATTAGTAAATCAAATCTACAATATCCTTGAATTTTTTCAGAATTTTTGGATGAACAGCGTGAACAGAAAAAAAATAAAGAACATGCCTTTACCGCATTTTTCCATTTAACCCAGAACGTTAGAATCGACCTATCGACATGACGCTCTTCGACTCTCCATATCGAATTCAAATTTTCCAAGATGGCGACGTTCAATTCAAGCTTTACCAACCAACTCTCCTTCAAGAAGGGTTAACATCAAAAAACAGTAAACAAAAACAAGACAAAAAATGTTTTAATCAAGTCTCAATTCATTCAATCAAACAATAATAATAACAACAACAATAGCAAAAATAACTGAACTACAAAATTATCACCTAAATTATCAAAGTTATCAACAATTAGCATAGTTCTATAAAATGTCAACAATTTCATGGGTTAAGTATTAATTCTAAAAAAGTAAAAACAAATAGAATTAATTGATAATTACATCTAAGATGAGTGTAACAAGGAACAACGGAGGAGCCAATGGTGATGGACTTGAAGATCTAGGAATTCCTGGTCCAGTCTTCCTGAGAGATGCTTTAACAAGCTGCACAGATCCCCTAAAAGCAATAGAAGAGTTTCAACTTGAGAATGGTGTGCTCTTACCTTCATTGAGACCAATGCTTCCACTTCTGGATCTCCATGGTGTTCGTAGACTAGATTTTCATGCTTCGGTTCTCGAAGAACTGCGAGAAAAATTGGTTAAACGGATAAATGAGATAGGAAGTGAACGAACATCGGAGAAGGGTGATAAAAGTGGGGATAAGAGGCTTAAGGACATGTTGTCGAAGAGCTTTGCAGCTGTTAGAGTACCAGCTCTTCGTCCAGTCGTCATGTGCATCCTTAGAAACACTCCCCACATTGACGATAAGTACCTGCGAGTACTTGTTAGGGAAAAGGAACTGTACAATAGTGCTGATACCGAAGTTAAAAGGCAAATTTGGAAGGACAACCAAAGTTTGTTTGGAGATGAAGTCTCGCCGCTTTTTAGCAAGTACATTATGGAGAAGGAGCAAGTGCTCTTCGATCACCTAAACCTGAACAGTCTCTTCTTCTCGCCATCACCGAAAGTCAGGAGACAAGGGGAAGTTGTGCAAAAATTAGCCCACATGATTGGCCACAGTGTCAAACTATACGACATGGTTTTACAGTTTTTAAGAACACTCTTTTTGAGGACAAAGAATATTCATTACTGTACTTTAAGAGCGGAATTACTAATGGCATTACATGATCTTGAGGTTCAAGACATTATTTCGGTTGATCCATGTCATAAATTTACATGGTGTCTTGATGCTTGTATCAGGGAGAAGAATGTTGATATCAAAAGATCGAGGGAACTTCAAGGATTTCTTGATAGTATTAAGGTTCGATTAATTTCATTAATTATTCATGATTCACTTTTTTTTTGTGGGTTTCAATAACATCTTAGAAATTAATGCAAATACGTCTTTTTTGCCTCAATCCATTTTTCAGAGCTTGAAATTCTCAAAAAAAATAAAGTGGGGAAAAAAGGGCGTATCTCCATTGGTTTCCGAAGAAATTCTCAAAAAACTATGAGAAAAAAAGAAAAAAATTAGAATAACTCTTTTTTTTTAATCATTTTTTTATGAATCTTTCGAAAACTAATGGAGATACGCCCTTTTTTCATGCAACCTTTTTTGTAGCTTTTGAAATTTTCTACGAAATTTTCTCTAAAATAAATTAAGGCAAAAAAGACGTATCTCCAATAATTTCCGGAATAATAGATACTCTCAAAAAGAAATGTTCCTAAAAAAAATTGACTTATCCTCTTCTACCCCTTCACTAAAGAATACACTTTCCTTTGAAGACTTATTAATATTGTAATTAAATGGATATAATTAATTTTATAGAGAGGCCAGGAACAAGTATTGGGAGATCTCAGTATGACCCTCTGCGATCCCTACGCAGTGAATTTTCTAGCTAGTAGTGCAATAAAAATAGCACTACATCTGATCAACGGTGAATCTCTACCGCGAGAAAACGCTGTACTCGTATTATTATTGAGGATGTTGGCGCTGGGTCTATCAGCATGGCAGATGATTGATTCACAAGAATTCAAAGAGCCTAAACTTGACAGTCAAGTCGTCACAAAATTCCTACCAGCTCTCATGTCACTGATGGTCAGTATTTTTTCATCAAATTATCATTATTAAAAAAAAAATATATGCATGAATATTTGTTACATGAATTTTAACAAGTATTTTGTCTTTTAGGTCGACGATCAAATCAGGCAATTAAACTGCAAATTACCCCCAGATGAGAGAGAAAGCGCTATAGCTATAATTGAGCATTCAGGACCACCACCAGACGCTTGCCAAGCATACTCCCAACTTTCTGGAGTTGCTGCAGTTTTATCGATGTATTACGCTCTTCATGTAGGTGGAGGATCAATAGCAGGTGGTGCTGGTACTGGTGGAGCCTCTGGCAGCAGCGGAAGCATGGGATCAGGCTCCGGCAAGTCTCGGGGTGATGCTCGGGGTCTCATGCGAGTTCTAGCAACTCTACCAAACTGTCAAGCTCAACGTGCCTTCGAAGATCCCTTTTTACACACTCTAGTTTCACTCCTCATCCTCAACATGGCTGATGAATTCTCCAACGAGTCATTCTGCACCGTGATTTTCGATGAATTCTTTCTGGCTGGACTCGGAAGAGACAATGTCACGAGACATTTACTCAAGTTGCTGTGGTACATCAACCCAAAATTACCGCCAGCACGTCTGCATTCGTTAATGAAAGCGCTACAACCTACGAGCCAACACAATGAAGCTGTGCACATTCTCTACGAGGCGCTGCGAGAAAAAATCGGCAGCAGATCAACTGATAATCCTGGACAACCGTCAACTCCGGGAGGTCGGATAAGCCTTGATGGACCAACTTCACCACTTGCGGGTGGCGTCAAATCTGTCTCAACAATTCCGAGTGTTCCCAGTGTTGCGAGCCCTATGCGACCACTTTAACCCTTCAGCACTCTCGCTATGAGAGTTTCTCTCACGCAGCAATGTTCAACTTATAGGATGTCGCTGAAGTGCAAGTGGGACACTAAAAAACACGAGTGTGCTGAAGGGTTAACTCTTTTACACCGACTGGACATATGCTGTCCTATCAATGAAGCTTGTAAAATCATTGTTATAGTTCGATTTTTGAAAGGATTACTTTTCCGGGAGGCCCAAGGCATATATCATGAAGGCACCAGTTACCGGACGGTTAAGGCAATGGTACCGGTTCCCGGACAAGTTAGAATTAGATTGTTAAAATGATATAAAATTTCAACTAAATGAATCAAAAAATTTTAACATTTTGCAAATATTGAAAAACTAGATTTTTTTCATTTGAATATTAATGATTAGTATATTTTGCTGATGTATCCGGAAACTGGGACCCGTCTGGTAACCGGGTATCTCAGCTGGGTTTGACTTGAGCTTAAAAAAAGTAAACCGTTCGGTAATCGAATAAGAACATTTTTATTGAAGAATGTGTTGTTATGGGATCGTTTACGCGTTTTTTTGAAACCATCAGCCTTTCAGGCATAAAAGTTATTTCATTGTAATGACCATCTGGAGGAGAAAATAAGTGTTTCCGGTATAGGACACAAACTCGAACTGATTTTATCACCGTATCGTAAGGTTTAAAATCCTACTGACGAATAAAACTCAAAAATTTAATATGTACAGTTTAAATAAAGTTTATTAATACATTAAAAAAATGGTTAATTCTCCATGTCAACGTCTTTTTCTTTCACAATTGTTAATGATGTAATGAGTCTATCCAAATAATTAGAGTCTAAATGATACGACATGAGGATCATAGCTATATACATATTGGCTTGTTTCGTAGACAATAGATATTTGATATTATTATCGATCACACTTAATATCTTTATTATCAACAAAGCAACAAGTGTCCATTGAGCGGTTTTGAAGACAATGTTCGTCGCGGAAAGCTTGAAAGTGTGCACCAACGCTTTGACCTTTGCGACTCTTTCCGGAGTGTAGATGTACTGAAATTGTCCTGGTCCAGAGAGGGTCCTCAGCAAATCCGGAAGGATCTTGTTCAATTTATCTAAAAAAATCCGTCGTCTAAGCGCGATAGGAGCATGAGCTTCCGTCAACGGAACCACGCTATTCCCTTCATTCTCTTCCCCTTTCGCCTCTTTCTTCACAACCGGAGCTTCAATAACAGGAGTTCCTTGATAAAACGCTCTAACCTTCACCTCTAAAGCCTGCGCTTCTTCCTGCAGGATCGAGAAATGCGGCGCTGGTTTCAAAACATTCGACTGAATAGCCGCAACTCTGTCCTCCTTCCCTTCCTCGAATTGAATTGAATTCAACTTCTTGCATAATTCCCCATATCTCTCTTGCATTGTAACGTTCTCGAGTATCTTTTGCTTCATCAAGTCGTCACCGTGCAGAAGAGTTATCGTGTCCCCAGTTATCCATTCCGTGAAGCTTCTCTCAACTTGCGCTATTACAACATCAAAGGGAACTGATTTAGCCTTTAATCTTTTACGTTTTTCCGTATTTTCGGTGAAGTTAGATTTGAGTATTCCCCTTTTTCTCTCGGGTAGAACAGATTTTTCAGGTTTTTCAGATTTTTCAGGTGCTTCTGTCTCAAAGGTAACTTCCATTTTCTCTTCTTCAGGATCTCTCCCATTTGCATCAATAATCTCTGCTTGACTCTCATCCCTTTTAGCTTCAACTACTTCATTACATTCATTGAAAACCAATTTGACATCCTCGAAATTCTCTTTTATCTTCTCCTCTTTCCCTTCTTGTTCTCCGGAACCATCCAAATCTGCTGGAAGATGAATTCCAACGATATTAATCTCGACTCCCGGAGCATTTTTCACCTTTTCCTTTGGCTGATCAAAGATTTTGAACTCCGGAATCTGTTGCTCCTCATTTCTCAACCACAGAGGACTTTCCAGCATCTGCTCCAGGAGATATTGACTGGCTGAGTAGCACCAGAAACTGCAGAAGTCCTTCGTGCATTGGACATCATAAACCTTATTGTTGCGAGTAGATATTTCGTACTTCTTCTTGATGACTCGGGTCAAAGGATTGTCGCATAGGACATAGCCGCAGTACTTGAGGATCGCTCTTTCCTCGATGACGTCTTGCAGATGAGAACGATTGATTTGGCCGAGGTTCTGGAGCAGCCAGGACTCCTCAATCATCGGCTCTATCAAACGCTCAACGATCTTGAGAGCTGCAGCATCACATTTAGCCTTTCGCTCAAGCAAAATAGCTGTTGGGATTTTTTTTGCTGCTTTTGCAGCGTTTATTCGAGCGGAAGTCGAACGACCCTTGGTTCTTGCTTTATTTGCATTCATCCTTGAATCCTTAAAACCTTAAATCCTTGTAATACGGAGAAAATATTTAAATTTTGATGATTAATCAGGTTAGAAAATTTTCGGTTAAGGGGTAACGGAACTCCTCATATTTATTGAATTTTCAAAACAATTGTTTGACGACATTTATCAGTTGTTTTATTATAAAAAAGTGGAAACGACTAGAGAAGGAGATTAGGAAGTCCATACTTCTGATATTTAATGCAAAAAATCATAATTATTAATAAGCAATGGATTTGAAAATTTGAAATTTTCTGGGATTTCCGTTATTTCTTAAGAACTTTTAACTAAAAAAAAGAAAAAAAAATTATATTAGGGAAATTGCCCTATTAGGGGAGATTCTTCCTATTAGGGAAACATTCCCTATTAGGGGAACTTCGCCTACTAACAGACATTTCCCTATTAGGAAAATTAACTGACTTTTTTTTTAATTAATAAAATTTTTTTTATGAATTATACCTCATTTTCATTTCAGTTCGGGTAAATTGTTGAATAAAATTGTGGACCTTGATCTTGAGACTAGTCCTCTTTATTGACTTTCATTATGTTTTTCTTGCAGCTCTTCTAATTAACGCAGAATGGCTACTTATTGTTAATTATTTGTTATTGTTGTGTGTGCAGTATTGAAGAACTTCACATTTGTGTTTACAGTAGCAGCAGAAGAGGGCATGACGGTAGGGTTTGTGTTGCATATATATGTGTGTATATATATATATATATATATATATATATGTGTATGTGTGTATGTGTGTGTGTGTGAATAGTGTGTGGGATTGCGCGGTGAAAATTCTCACATCAATAAATCAGCACTTATTTTTTTTCGC
Organism: Aleiodes leptofemur; assembly: GCA_963942555.1. NCBI lineage: Eukaryota > Metazoa > Arthropoda > Insecta > Hymenoptera > Braconidae > Aleiodes > Aleiodes leptofemur. The sequence continues at coordinate 2,596,394 of OZ012610.1, read as the reverse complement.
TGAATAATCCTTTAATTGAGTTTCTTATTATTGCAGTTTATGTAGTGAAAAAAGATTCATAATGTCACTGCTTAGAACAATATGGGAATGTGCATTTAGTCCGAAATTATTTAAAATTCAAGAAACATCATGGGTAAGTTACTTGCGGTTTTTTTTTCTTATTATTATTGTTATTTTTTTTCTATGAGGTTACTGATTGGTATTGATTGATTTCTATTTTAATTTAAACACACAGAAATCGTATGAACCAAATAGCTTCGAACGCTGGGGAGATCACGTTATAACATCGGTGAGTTCCTAATTAATTAAATAATTTACACTAATTTATTTACTCTAATTTTGTACTTTTGTATTTTTTACAGTTCGTGACAATATGGTCAATAAGCCTGTATGCTCTGCCTTTTATTGCAACTTTTATGTATCGTCGAAGCTATCCATTGACTGAAAATGTCCATTCCCTAACGAAATTTGCAGCCGGTGCTGGCTTTATTCTGATAGCCTCATTGGCTGTGAGAGGATATGCAAGAGCTAATAATTCCGTTTACTCAAAGTTTTTGAAGACTTTGAATAAAGCTAAGAAAGCTTATAATTATGAGAGTAAACAGGATTTGTTGAATTATGACTTTGAATTCTGGGCATGGCCAGCAGATTTTCAAGTTTTAACGCTGGACCGGTGAGTTATGGGGGTAAATTAACGTGATGGTCTCAGTTTCTGACACTTTAGATAGATAGATAGATTGATTTATTTATTTATTCATTAACGACTGTAGGAATATGCCCCTATAGCCGAAGTAATACATGTAATTTTACCAGTTGTTCATAGGGATATTTGAAAAAAATATTGTTAACAACACCAAAATATTGTCAAATTGCTTGTAATACATATAGTATTATAATAGTAATTGAATAGTTGTGTGATTTACAGTTTGTGAAGACTTTATAAATATCAAAAAATGTTTTAATAAGATAGTATGAAATATTTCAGTGACGACTTTCGAATAGAAAACTAATTGATTCTGAGAATTGAACTCGACTAGATTTATGAACTTTGTTAATAATTTAACATTAGAGCTAGTTTCGGACAGTATAAAACGAAGGCAACAATTATTTGTTAATTAAATGTAATTTAATCATTTTAATACGTATTCGTTGCACTGAACGAGCTCAAAAATTGCATATTAGACAATATACTGTACGTTTAAATGTAACTGTGAAATTTTCAAAAATGGTCAGTTACTGGGGCACTGTTCAGAAACTGGGGCAACCATGGTATATGCTGGAAGTATATGAAGTTTTCAGACAAATTAATCTCATTTTGTTACCAATTATCTCTTTAAATATCTTGGAAACTAAGCGAGATGGTGCGATTTTGTGCTGATCTTTTTTTAAGAGTATTTCAAGAGCTACAAAAAAGAAGAATATGAAGTATTCAGACAAATTGATTTCATTCTGTCATCAGTTTTTCTTTAATATCTTGGTAAATTGTGGATATATGTCCTTTTCATCCTAAGACAGTTATGAAGAGAATCTCAAGAGCTGCACAAAAGGATTGAGGCATCCTTGTTTGGCGAGGATTTCAAGAGCTACAATAAAGGATTGAGAAAAACGACAATTGAAACATTTTTGTAGACAATTTGCAAGAGCTATAAAAAAAGATTATGGATAAATCATTAATCTGATTGATTCGTAGAAATATAACGTTTCTAAGTGGCATCATTATTCATTGACTCGCAAAGTTTCATTAGCATACACTCATTTCCTGTGTTTTTTGCACGTTTTTTTTCTGAAAACTCACAGAACTTGGCAAAAAAAAATAGAAAAGTCAGCGTAAGGTAATAAAATTTTGTGAACTAATAAATAACAATGCCACTGAAAAACGTTATATTTTTACAGATCAATCCAATTAATGATTTGTGAGAAATCTTTTTTAAAAAAGTTAGAAGTGACTAATAGCGACAGTACATCCTTCAAAAAAAATCGCTTTATCTTGCTTACTTTCCGAGATAGTCTAAAAAAAACCGAGGATCGAATAAATTTGATTTTTCTGAAAACTTCACAGTTGTAGAAAATAATCGAGACAAAATCGCTCTATCTCGCTTAGTTTCCGAGATATTATTAAGAAAGTGATGTGCTAGAAATAAAATCGATTTGTCTTTGAAAAAAATTCATAATTGTCATGCTGATTGAATTTTACTGATATTATCCTTCCAGATCCGATGGCAGGAAGAGAATTGTTGTCGGCACGTCGAGCAGAATGTCGAGAAAAGGAGGAAAAGATTTAATACTAGCTGTGCCTTGCAAAATCCTTTCTTACATCATTGCTCACACGGTTGCATTGAAACTCATGTATCCTGGGAGCATGTCACTCATCAATATGGCCATGAAATCAACGATGCTTCAGGGAAGAACTGATCTCCTTGATCTTGGTGGTCAAAGGTGTAAAATTGTTACGTTTGAGAAAAACGAGATTGATGCTATGTTTGTCGACAGACGTCACAAGTCCTCGAATGGGCATATTCTCGTTATAACGTGTGAGGGAAACTGTGGATTTTATGAAACAGGGATCATGTCCACTCCTCTCAATAAAGGGTACTCTGTTCTTGGCTGGAATCATCCGGGATTTGGTGGCAGCACGGTATATATATACTATGGGCAGTTAAAAAATATGAAATTTTCAGATAAATTGGTTTAATTCTATCATCAATTTTTTCAAAAATATCCTGGAAATGAAGCAAAATAGAGCGATTTTGTCTTTTATCCTTTATTGTAGAGAATTCCAAGAACTGAGAAAAAGGATAGAAGAAAATCGTTGTATCTCGTTTAGTTTCCGAGTCATTTGTGAAAAACTGGTGATGGAATTAAGGCGATTTCATCTGAAAATTTATGATCCTGGAAATAGCAGACAAAAAAAAAACGACTGTTTAATCTCAAATTTTGAAATTTTTGAGAAATCTTGATTTTTTCTATGCGATACATCGTATTTTATGCATATTATCTCATATTCATCTGATTATTATTATTATTATTTTTTTTTAACAAATTGATTATTTGAGAAAAATAACAAAAATGCACTTATGTAGATGATTTGAAAAACGACGAGTGCAAATTTGAAAAAAAAATTAACAATTGATTTATTTGAAAAAATCCGACAAATTGTCAGATGTGTGCTAATTTTATTATCATGAGAATTTAATAGTCGTGACGATTAGCACTATTCTTGGAATAATACTTTATTTTCTTATATTATAGGGAGCTCCTTATCCTCCTGCAGAAATTGATGCCATTGATGCCATCATGAGATTCGCGGTGGAGAATCTCTCGTTTCCAGAGGAGCGAATTATCTTGTATGGATGGAGTATCGGTGGATTCACTGCTACTTGGGCAGCAATGAACAATCCTGAGATTCACGGGCTAGTTCTTGATGCCACTTTCGATGATGTCTTACCTCTAGCCACTGCTCGTATGCCTGGGACACTCGACAGTCTCGTGCGCAATGTTATCAGAGAACATTTAAATCTCAATGTTGCTGAACAGTTAAAAAGGTATCATTCCTTTCAAGTTCCCATGAAATTATTTAAAAATATGAAGTTTTCAGACAAATCTGTTTTTTTTCCTCATTTTTTCAAGAATGTTTAGGAAACTATGGAAAATATGGCGATTTTGCACGAATCCCTTTTTATGAATTTGAGAGAATTTCAAGAGCTACAAAAAAGGATTAAGGCAAAATCGCCTTATTTCGCTTAGTTTCCGAAATATTAAAAAAAAATTGATCAAATAAAATCGATTTGTCTGAAAATTTTACATTCTTGATTTTCACGATTTTATTGAGACGATCTATATTCCATTTTTATTTTTAATTAAAAAGGTACAGCGGTCGTGTTCTCTTGATAAGGCGTACGGATGACGAGATAATGTGCACTCCCACAAGCAACCTTCTTCACAATCGAGCGAATGCCTTATTAACAAAATTATTGCTTCATCGTTACCCACATTTATTTATTGATACTCCCGAGAGTCTCGAAACACTAACAGATTATCTCGCTAATCCTACTCATGACGCAAGTGGAAACACAACGAGATCACTCGTCGCCAGGACTAAAGGTGAATTTTTCCCATATATTTTATTTATCAAATTATAAAATTTTCTTAATGACTTCCAGATCTGTTCAAGAATGGCAGTCCTATTAACGAGACTCTGTGTGTAGAGAAAATCATCAGTAATCTTGATGAACATAAGAGAATTATTAGTTATCCATTAACTTTGGGAGAAAACTGTGATACATTGACTAAGCAGCAACTCGTTATCTATCTAGTAAGTTCATAATTCAATCCAATTCAGTATTGAAGAGGTGAAACAGGAAAAGCTCATTTTTTTTTTATAAATATCTTCGACACTAATGGAGATACGCCTTTTTTGCTCTCATCCTTCGTTTTTAAAAAATTCTAAGAGCTACAAAAAATAGAAGAGGGTAAAATTGCCCTATTTCGCTTACTTTCCAAGATATTCATGTTGTGTCTGTGGACAATTCCTAAAATAATTAATTACAGTGATGCTTGTACAATCATTTTCTCTCTATTTAGATCATTTTAGGTATCTTCTATTAAAAAAATTACAATCGAAAATTCTGATTATATGTAATGACTTATTTTGTAAATGAGCAGCTACAGGATGGGTAGCGGAGGGATGGGGTGAGGGAGGTGCTCCTTGCTCCTTGCGACTGCGTTTAGGAGCAAAGACTTATTTTTTTCTTTTTTTCTTTCTTCTATTCGGAAGCAAAATAGTCCACTTATCCTGCTTTATCTCTTCACTACTGAATTATTTTCTATCCACAAAATGAGAATTACACAATTTTTTTTTTTTTTAGGCAAATAAATATATGGAAGATCAGGCATCGCAGCATTGTGCACCTCTGATTGTTGAACTATTCCATCCAGGATGGGATCCACTAACTCTTCATTCCTAAGCAGTATCTAGCTCAAGAACTGCACCTGAGCTAATTTCCTAGGAAAACTCATTTTTTTTTGCCATCTACTGCGTGCTGAAAGTGTGATAATAAGCTCTGAAACTTCTGCACAAAAATTAAACGAGGTTCTAGGATGAATTAAGATCAAATGCTAACCCAAATTGCGTGGATTCACATATTTTATATTAAAATATTAAAAAAAACAGAAAAAACTCTGGAGAGTGTTTTAATATTTTTTTACGGAAGAGAAAAATTATTGGGCAGCGGGATCTCTTTTTTTTTGTCTTTTCAAACCTGCATAATATCTCCTCAGTTGATGTGATTGGTTAATAAATACATATCTTTGTAACACTGAAGTTTCTGCCGATAATAGCATGTTTCATTCACAATTTTTTCTTTTTTTTTTTTGATAAATTATTTATTTTTGAAACACTAAGTATTTGGAAGTCTATCCAGAATACCTTTCAATGAGGTTTTTACTTCTTGAAATGGATCAACAAATTTTCTTCCAGTTTTAATAGGTTTCTCGATAAATAATTTCAGTGCATCTCTAGTTAGGGGTGAAAAATAATCTTTTTGGGTAATTGTTTCCAATGCCTTGAAGCAACCCTCCAAATTCCAATCGATCCTCTCAGCACCTTTATCTTCACTCTGCAAATTAAATTATCATATTTATAAGAATGATATAAAAAATAACAGATATATAACAATTTTAAGATTTTTTTTCTTTAGCAAATAAATTATTTTAAACGAAATGAAAAATATGCATGTGCAAAAAATTCTAAAAAAACAAGAGTGCAGATTTTTTAAATAATTTTTTTTTATAATAATCGATTTGTTTAAAAAAAATCGAAAAAATTGTGAGATGTGTTAATTTCATTCTCATTGCATAAAATATAAAACGTTCAAGTTTGAATAGCTTTCATCTTCCCTTGATACTCACTTTTATAAGCCCCAAATTCACCAATAAATTATTATTTATTCTAGACATCTGATCATTCATCGCTGCGTAATTAAAGAGTTCAGCATAAAGAATATCTGTTAAACGTTCAGCTTCAATCCTCACATCCGAATATCCACTTGCACAATGTGATGAAACCTTCATTACGATATGCAATAGCCCGTCCACATATTTCTCGGATTCTTGAGAATTTTCACCCTGGCTGAGACTCTACAGAAACAGTAAATTCTTCGTACAATTTCGATCATCTTGGAGTGATAGAAAAGACCGGGGCAAAATGGACCTCCGATCCAAAATGATTAAAGATTTTTTTTCAGGGGGAAGGACTGCACGAAAAAATCTAAAAAAATTCGAGAAGATACTCCAACATGTCTATATCATTGGTGAATTTTCTCAATTCATTTAGAAGAAGCCTTCACTCTTTAAACAAATCCCAAATCGTTCAACTTTTCAAGAAAAAAGATCCAGGAATTTTTTTGATCGTGATAGACTCTGCAAAGAATTCTGAAAAAATTCGAGAAGATGCTGCAGCATGTCTACATTATTGGTGAATTTTTTCAAATTTTTTCGTGGAGCCCTTCACTCTCAAAAAAAAATGCCCAATTCATTTCACCCCGCACCCCCTTTTGCCCCCATTTCCCCTATAATTAATATACCTTAGCATACTCCAAAAATCCATTGACTTTATTTCCCTCAATAAGCAGCAGATTCTGTCCTGTCGATGATTTCATGAACTCCTTAACATCAATCGGTTTCTTAACAACATTATCACTCTGAATAACCGGTTTACTCGTCTGCTCCGTGATACAAATGTCATCATCCTCCTCATCATGGCCTTCCTGTCCACTCCCCTCCTCTCCATCCTCTTCCTCACTCCCACTATCCTCCTCCCCGCTCTCTTCATCATCAGTAGCATCCTCATCCAGACTCCCAAGTGACTCGATCCTCTCCGAAGACGTGAGACAATCCCTCAGCGTACTCCTCCCACTGTCCCCAAAAGCATTACCATCCAACTGAAGACTAGTCAGCTGCGTTTTATCGGCCACAGCATCCGCCAATGATTGTGCTGCTCTCGTGCGGATCTCATTGAACGTCAGATTAAGCTCCACAAGAGCCGTATGGTTCCCCTGAATCCCAAGAGCTTCAGCAATAACCAAAGCACCTTTAGTCTTCAGCAAACAATCCCCTAAATTCAATGACTCAAGTGCCTTAAAATTAGGCAGTACATCAGCCAATGCCTGTGCTCCTTTTGGTCCAACAGTATTGTCATTAAGATTCAATACTCTCAATGAAGGATTATTCGATAATCCATTGGCCAATGCAGCAACACCCGGATGATAAATCCCATTTTGAGGCATCACGACCTCCTCCAGACTTCCCAGCTTCTCAAAAACTCCAGCAAGAGCTGTTGCACCTTCATTTTCCAGTCTATTGCGGCCTGCAATAAAAACGCGCAGTGCCAGAGGCTGACCCTCACTTGAACTCTTCTTGTGGCAGTCCAACAATGCCTTAGCCAACATTTTACCACCGGAAATACCGAGACCGTTGTTATTCAGGCGCAATTCTCGGAGGGTGTAACAGGTGCTCGAACTGAGGAGAGCTGCCAGTCCCTGGACACCTATTGGACCAAAGGCATTGTCACTCAGGTCAAGTTGGACTAGACGGGTACCTGCTAGGTTTAGACCGTTTCCTAGGTACTCGAGAGCCTTTGGGATCTCCGTTTTCATCCGGCCTGTGAACATGTCCTTCCAGAGAGCATGCTTTAAGTGAGATCCGTGGGTTTCTAGGGTTTTTGCGATTGCTTTTGCAGCTTCTGGACCAAGAGTGTTACCTTCTAGGTCCAAGTACTCCATTTTTGGGGATTTCTTGATCTCGTCGCAGACTTCCTGGGCTGAAAAAAGAGATTTTCGGTGAGGTTGAGGTAATTTAAATGGATTTTTGGGGTATGGCTTTTTTTTGGACAGTGCTAATTTTGATGGGGAAATAGGAGAAAAATGGGAGAAACTAAATGGGGATTATGAAGAACTTGATATACATATGAAATAATTCAATGTACATTTATTTTATTCTGAACAGATAAAAATTGAAAGAGATAGAATAAATGAGGACTATTTTTTTTTTTTTTTGAAGAACTTGAAGTCAAATTGATTTTAGTTTTTCACCGGTTTCTTAGAAATATCTTGGAATCTAAGCGAGATAAGGCAATTTTGATGGTTACCTTTTTTGTAGCTCTTGGAATTTTCTACAAAAAAGTCATCATGAAAATTGCTCTATCTCGCTTAGATTCCGAGATATTTTCAAAAAACTGATTATTAAAAAAAAATCAAAGCCTTCAGACTTCAGAGTCGTTTTTTAAAATGATTTCTGAGTGAGGAAAATGTTAATAATTTAGAATATCACTGTGCTTTAATGATAAATAATTCGTGATACTCTAAATCAATATTTTTTTCACTCAGAAATTATTTTTAAAAAATAGTATTTTACCCCTTTTAAAAAAATAAAATTTCCAAAAAAATTGATTTCATCTTGTCCCTAGTTTTTATCGAAATATCTCAGAAAATAAACGAGATAGAGCAATTTCACCCAAATCCTTTATTATAGACAATTTCAAGAGCTCCAAAAAAGACCAAGTTAAAATCGCTCTATCTCGCTTACTCTCCAAGATATTTTTAAAAAACTGACAGAATAAAATCGATTTGTCTGAAAAATTTATAATTGTATCTTTTTTCATTTTCATCTATTCATGAATTAAATAAATGTACCTTGAGAAGGACTGCATTGTCGTTGAAAAGTCGATAGACGAGAGAAAATTGAGATTCTCCTATCCTTCCATCACAATTACTGGCAAAAGAAACGCCCTTATCTAAACAATTTTCACAATATAATTAATCAAATCATGAAATAAATGTAAATTTTAAATTTTACTTTTTTCTTAAAATATTGATAAGAATGATCGGATAAAAAACCTTAATGAATCATGTAATAATTAATATTAATTTCAATTATTTCAAAAATTAAAAAAAAATATATATATATAATATTACAAAGCTATGAGATGTTCTAAACATGGCATTCTACCAAATTATATTTTGTTACTGTTTTTTTTTTTCACTTTAATAATTCACTTTTGATATAAAAAAGAGCAAAAAAATTGTAGAAGCCTGAAAATCTATACATGGCTTATAAATAAAGGAAAAAAAGAATATTTTTACATACCATCATCTTCAGAATTGAGCTTCAGTGATCTTCCAGAGAATGATACACCACTACCACGATCGTCCTTCGTGCTAGCCTCATTCAGCTGCTCACTAATTTCCTTGAAATTAAACGACATTTCTCCCTAAATTCTCACTCAAACGTGATAATTTAATCCACGTGATAATTTTCTTCAAAAATTCTTCTCAAATCTAAAAACACAAGATTTTCCTTTAATTTTTGAAAAATCAGAAAACTCCAAATTACAACCCACGCTGTGTTGTGTATACGTTACCGCACCGTTACAAGCATGTTTTATTTCAGAGTGAGAGAGAAATACAACGCTTCAAGGCGGGAAAATTGCAGCTGTACTCTGAAAAATTTGGTGCGCGCGCATCGCGCACTATTATTTGAATATTCCGTTGCACTTGGCGATGGGCGATATTTAATCGATCTTATAAGATCGATTCTTTTTTTTTTTTTTCAAAAAAAGGATTTTTTTGGGCGATTCTTAAAAACTCGATTAATCAATTCTTTTTTAGCAGAATCGTATCTATTTTTTTTTTTTTAAACAACAATAAAATATAAAATAGTCTTTTGAGATCAAAGTTATTATCAAATGATGAGAATGAAACTTCGAATAATTTAAGAAATAAAGTTGGGAACTTGAGAATATTCAATTAGTTGCAATAATCTTTTTTTTTTTCTTTTCAATTTTCGTTACTTTTTATAGAATAAGATGAGAAGATTTTTAAAAAATTTACTTTACACCATGTTACCGGATAAATTGAGTTAAAAATAATTTTTAAAAACAATTAAATTAACAATTATTCATTTATTATTGATAATGTATCAATTAAGAAAAAAACGATGACAAAACTGAATAAAAATGTGTTTTTTTTTATTATTGTCCTATTTTTTAATTTTTTGAAAAAATGGATTTTCAAAAAATCGAGATCGATTTTTCGAGAATCGATCTTTTTTTCGGAGATCGCCCATCACTAGTTGCACTTCGCATCACTCGGCTAACTTCAGTTTCCTTCAAATTGGCAGCACTGCAGAAGAAAGAAAGAGAGAAAGAGAAAGAGAGAGAGAGAGAGAGAAAGATACAGCACACCTGGTTAACGAAAACATGGCGTAAAGTGTACGTAAAGTGATTTTGTTACACACATGTGTCAGTGAATTTTTTTTTTTGGTAAGAAAATGACAATAAAATCCTTAAATTACAGTTTTTTTTATTTAAAAAATTGAAAAGTTTCTCTGATTTTTTGAGAAATTCGTATTTTACTGAAAAAATGAATTTTCCCCTTTTTTCAACGGTTTAGTTTAACTTTAAAAATGTTCGGAAAATTGAGAATCTTTGAGACGCATATTTGGAGATTTTCACAATTCTTCAGCCATTCCATGTATTTTTAATAATTTTATACTAATAATAATTCAAATTTCTTTTTTTTAACTTATTAACAAAAATTATGAAAAATATGTGGGATTTTTTTTTTCATTTATATGCAAACTTAATAACAAAATGTTTTTCACGAATTCAAAAAAAAATTTGCAGTTCATCTTTTCATTGAAATTGAACAAGAAAAGAAAATGCTCTCATTATACATCTGAAAATATACATATATATATATATATATAAGCAGATTTTTGAGAGCCTTTTTTCTTATTTCTGCTAATGATCAAATGATAGGACACCTTTTTAAGAAATAATACAACTGTTTAAAAAAAATGGAGACATAAATAATTCCTGAAAGTTATAAATAAACCGTTGAATCAAGACTGCTCTATTTATAAGATATAAAAAAAGAATAATATAATCTCTTGTATTACAGCCTCTCATGCATTACAATTCTGGTAAACGAACCGAATTCTGACGAATATTGGAAGGAATATCGGAGACTCAACATCCTAAAACGTAAGAAAAATCATGGAAAAATCGTTGACGAAGAAGAAATAGTTCAATCAGCTGAAAAATATGGTTTTTTACCATTTTCTCCATCAATTTTTTAGTTCAGCCAATCTATTCCCTAATTTTTAGGCTCGAACCCCATTTAATTTCAATTTATTTTCAATTTTTTAAAAAATATTTTTGCAAATATTTGATCTAATTGCTTTTTTGCAAAAACTTTTCAGTCAAAAAATTTGAAGTAATTCATTGAATTCAATAATTAAATAAGAAAAATTTTTGCTAAAAATCTGAAAAATCGAATCAAATTGAAAATGAGATCAGCAAATGGAAATTTTCGTGTTTAAAGAACATAATAGGGTTGGCCAAAGCCTGGATTACAGTTGTGAACTGTGTGCAGAGAGCCATTTTCCCAAGTCTTCGTTTAGATCATTCTAAATATAAATTCACTGCGGCAAGTGAAAAAGAGAGAGAAAGAGAGAGAGAGAGAGATTTTTTAAACTGAGTAGTGCCGTGTGTCGAATTTTAGACTGTCTTATAGAAGTCAGTTCGTGACTTCTTCCTGCCTCTGTCATATACATTAAACGAACCTATACTGAAAGTGTATTTGTTTTCTACCTTGTCTCAATGGCTTAGTGCCAAAATTTTCATTTTACGAATCAACGATAATGATTTCCTTTTCTCCTTTGCTTGTATATTTTCAAAATCAGACAAAATAGTCGTTTCAACAATTTAAAACCTTTGAAAATAGAAGAATTTCTCGTTTTTCTTTTAGTCAGCAAAAAAAATGGAGCTCTGCACTTTTTTTTAAACAACTAAACCTTCTACAATAATAATAATAATAATAATAAAATTATATATTTGCAGAGAAGAAAAATGGTGGTTGTAGCAGATGAGGCTGTGGTTGATCAAGTACAGGATTTATCTTGTTACGAGCCATGGATTGCACAATTCAAATCAAAGAAAGACAATATACCACAAGACAAGATAGTCGTTGTTGCTGGATTTGCTAATATTTATGCTGGTATATTCGAGACAATCGATGAAAATGCATTAACAAAATCTGTAATATTTGGTAAAGATGCATTGGCAAGTCAGCTTTATTACGCAGTATCACATCTCTACGAAGAGTATCCATCACCAGAATCATTTAATCTCGTATTGGTGTACAATGACAAGAAATATCCTTTAAAATTTGAAAATGTTCCTATTACAAATTTGGGATTAGAATTTCCATCGAATTTGGTATCAAATGCTAGTTTAAATGTCAAGCATCACAGTGAGAATGGAAATGGACATGATACAGTTGATGGAGAAGCCTCTGGAAGGCTTGAAACATATGTAAAAGGACAAAGTACTGATGAAGAAGACGGAGTTATTGAATTTCGAGTTATTGACATGACCGTCCAATCATCAATTATAAATCTTGCCTGGGCTTTTTTAGTATCATCCACAACAACAGTTCGAGATCTGTACGAAAACATTGTATTCTTACATGCAAGAAATTCCCCAGAAAATAGCATAAAACTTCAGTACATCAAAAACTCAAAATTCGATGGTGATGCTCTTATTTTGTCATCTGATAAGTACATTGATAAGACAATGAAAGAGGCAGGTTTTGATTTCAAAGAATCCAACAAAATATTGACATTAGAACTCATTAATACGTCAGTTCAAGTACCACGAAAAGGACTGGCATGGAATGATTATGCATGTAAAGATACTCCTTTCAAATTCAACAATTCTGTGTCTGAGGAAGATGCAAAGAAAAGCGAAAAGACAGAAAGAGAAATTGAAATTAAACCAGAAATGACGTATGTTGGGCTTGTTAATCAAGCGATGACGTGCTACTTGAATAGCCTTCTTCAGGCTCTTTATATGACTCCAGAATTTCGAAATGCTCTTTATAATTGGGAGTACATCGATGGATCTGAGAAGGACGAGGCCAACAGTATTCCTTATCAGCTGCAAAAACTCTTTCTAAATCTTCAAACATCAACAAAAGCAGCTGTTGAAACGACATCATTAACAAAGAGCTTTGGATGGGATTCGACAGAAGCATGGCAACAGCATGACATTCAAGAACTCTGTCGAGTCATGTTCGATGCTCTTGAACAGAAATTTAAGAACACAGAACAAGCAGATTTGATTAACAGGCTGTACGAAGGAAAAATGATGGATTACGTAAAGTGTCTGGAATGTAGTACCGAAAAATTACGTGAAGATACATTTTTAGATATTCCATTGCCAGTTAAACCATTTGGTAGTAATGTCGCTTACAACAGTGTGGAAGAAGCAATGAGAGCATTTGTACAACCAGAGACACTGGACGGTGTTAATCAGTATTTCTGTGAGACATGTAACAAGAAGTGTGATGCACACAAGGGTCTTAAATTTACAAAATTTCCTTATTTATTAACACTACATTTGAAGCGTTTTGATTTTGATTACAATACCTTTCACAGAATAAAATTAAATGACAAAGTTACATTTCCAGATATTCTGAATTTGAATTCATTTATACCGTCAGATAATCAAGAGTCGCCAACTGCTGAGGAGGATGCTGGTGTTGGGGTCAAGTATGACGACAGTTCTACAACAGACAGTGCTAATTTGGACGAGTGTCCACCCTGTGCAATATCGGAAAATGGAATCTCAAGTGAGTCAAAGACTAGTGAACATATAGGTAATAATGAGCAGGATGATGATGAAGGAATCGATATGAGCAATGGACCGTCCACTTCAAGTACAGAACATAGTCAAGAGAGTGATAATCGTCATCGTGCAATGAGTGGCCCTTATCAGTACGAATTATTCTCGATAATGATTCACAGTGGAAGTGCAAGTGGAGGTCACTACTATGCTTACATCAAGGATTTCCGTACTAACGAGTGGCTGTGCTTCAATGACCAGAATGTAACTCCAATAACATATGAGGACATTCAAAAAACATACGGTGGTGGTCCTACAAGAGGATACTACAGTGGTGCCTACAGCAGCAGTACAAATGCCTACATGCTCATGTATCGTCAAATTGATCCACAAAGAAATACACTACCAATTGAAGTCGATAGTTTTCCAAAACACATTCAGGAACTTCTAATCAAGATGAAAGAATACGAGGAAGAACGAAGAATCTTCGACAGATCATCACAAATGTTCAAGATAAAAGTATACTTTTATCATCCATATGAAAATACAATGAAATCACGTAAAATATTTCCTAGTAATGATGAGACACTGACTGAAATGCTGGAAAGAGTACACAAAACATTTGATCTAGAGAGTATAATTGATATTGATCAGTGTCGTTTAGTTACTTACAATCCAACATCCGAGACAATTTGCAGATGCTTCGATGGTTATGAACACAAAACTCTTGGTACATTATTTCAGCAAAAGGAAAATTTTGATATGCTATTAGAGATACGTAAGAAAGATGAAAAATTTGAAAATTATACGCCTGGTGGTATTGGTACAAAGGTATTTTCACTTGATTGTGGAAAAATGGAGGTAATTGATGGACCAATTTACGTTCGTGCTGTTAGCACACAAACTGTTATGGAATATAAAGAGCAAGTAGGTAAAATAACGAATATCAATCCAAAACATATGTTGATAGTCATACAAAAGTATCCAACTGGAGTCAAGTTTATTGAGAATAATGATAATCAGCTTACGAATGAGGGATTTATCAGTGGTAACAGAGTATTTGTTACTAGTATTCAAGGTGTTAATGATGAACAGTTGAAGAATGTGGTGGAGCCATCGTTGCGAACGATGCTGGATAATTTCGAGTTTATAATATCGTTGTATGCGGAATTACCGGATATGAGTAAGGAAGTACTGGAGGAGTTGAGTATACCGTCATTGGAGAGTCATAAGGAGAAGGATGCTAAGGAGAATAAGGAGGTAAAAGTAGAGAAAGTGGAGAAAAACGACAATCAGGAGAAGAGGGTCGAAGGGGGAGAGGGGAGCCAACAGAAAGAGGAAGGAGCAGGAAGAGGGGATACAGCATCTGCATCATCATCTGCATCTGCACCTGCAGAAGGGAATGGCTTCACATTTACCTCTTGCTCCTTAGAAAAAGATGACTGGCAAGAACAGAGCAATAGCGAGGACAGTAGCCTCAGTGATAGCGACAGGACACTTGTTGGAGATGCATCTGAAGACGATGACTTTGGATTAGCCAATGTTGATGGTGAATGGTATCCGCATCAAAACAGCAACAACAAAGAGGACTGGGAGCTAGACCAAGATGATATGAATTATTTTTTCAAAGCAACTCCATACACAAAGGACGACAAGAAGTATCTGAGATTACTCGTTGATAAAAGGATAAAATTCAGTGTTTTTAGGAAACATTTGGAGCCTTATGTTGGTGTTCCTACTGAGTGCTTCAAAGTAGTACGACAAGCTGTGGATTCTAATGATACAGATTACACGTGGCTTACAACACCACTGAGAATTTGGGAGGATGGTGAAAAAATAAGCATCAAACTTGGCCGTGCATTAAGAGTCAATGAATTTAGAATGCGAGTTTATCAGTTAAATATAGGAAATTCTGTACCTTATTCACATTTATTTGAATGGACAGTATCGAAAGACTCGACTGTTGGTGCTCTTAAAAAACAATTATTAGGTGAATTGAAGAGAAAATTTAATCATGATATTTCATTTGAGAGATGTAGATTGAGAAAAAAAAATTATCAAATTCCCTCCAAGGTATTATTAAATGATCAATTTATCAGAGATGTTGGACTACAGTCGCAGTGTGAATTAATACTACAGGAATTAGCAGAAGATGATCCTGTTACTAATACAAATCAAGTTGTGGTAATGGTTAGGAGAGCATTTACAGGGGCTAAAGTATTTGGACCTATTCAGGAAATTGTTCTTCAGGAAAAATCGTATACGGAATTGGCTGAGAAAATAGCAGAATTGTCGAGTATACCGATAGATAATTTACAAGTTACCAAGGGCAAGTGGCCGGGAGAGATACATCCTTCTACTAGGCGATTGTGGACACCAGTTAATAAATCTTCGTGGTCATCAATGAGTCTTGAAGATGTTGCTATTATTTTTTACAGGTATTTTTTTATTTTTTGGTATTTTTATGAAATGATTAGAAAAAGAAAAGAAAATCAATTACATTTTACTATTGAGATTTTTCCGAATTTCGCAAATATTTTGAAATTTAAAATTTTTTTTTTTTTTTATTTTTCCAACATATTTTGAAAAACAGCTATATTTCGCTATTCGAGATTTTTCAGAATTTTCGAAATTAGATCGAATTATTAGAAAATTTTTCGCTGGCGATTTTCTAATGACTCCATTAGAAAACTGCGGAAATTCTTTTAAAAAAATGAAGTCAATTTTTTTTTTTTGATTTTTTTTCAAATTTCGAAATTCGAATTTGAATTCGAATTTCGAATAAAATTATATTTTTTGAGATATGTCCGGTTCTATTGGTCGTAACAATCTGGGCTTTATCTTGAATGAAAAGTGAGCTCATTTCCTATCGATTCATATAACTCAAATTTTTTTCAAATCGATTTTTCAAATATTTATAGCCAATTTTCGAGAAATCAGTTTTTGCACTCTATTTAAAAAATCGATTTTTTTTTTGAATGATATAAATCGATGGGAAATGAATTTACCTTTAATTTGGAACCAGCCCCAGGTTTTCAACCAATAGCACCAGAAATATGCCCGGAAAAGTGAATTTTTTCAAAAAAAAAAGGATTTCACTTTGAAATCTCAATTTTAAAAAAACAAAAAAATTTTGAAAATTGAAAAAAAAAAAATTTGACATATTGTTTCTATCGAAAATTTCCCCAGCTTTCCAATGAAATCATCAGAAAAAGCATATCTTCAATAATTCCATTGATTTCGATTAATTTTCATAATATAAAACATTAAAATTGAATTTTCATAATAATTTCTTTTTTTCCTCCAATTTTGCAGAGACTTCCAGGAGAGAGGACAAGCCAATACACCGGAAGAAGTTACATTTGGCTCGAAAAATATAGTCTTTGCAAATGAACCAGCATCAATGAATCGACGAGAAATAATGCGCGCAAGAGTCTCCAATTACGGTGATAGCCCAAGACGTGAAAGGGCACTTAAAATATATCTCGATGACAAATGATCCAAAAGTAAGGCTGGAAGTAATCATCAAAGCTCGCAGATTCATCAGATCTTACTCATCACGCAGTGCTGAATTCTCAATTTTTCTTCATGATCTTTTTTTTTTTTTCTAGAATCAATCATTTATCGGTGCGTGATTTGCCGAAGAAATCCTTTCATTTCTTCCTTATTTTTAATTTAAATAATGAGAAGAGCATAAAACTTCGCGATTTTCATTGCTTTTTTTATTCATTGCTAAATGGATGGAATGATACGTGTAATACTGTTTCGGTGTCTCCTTCATTATTTTTCTCGCATTTACCTCAAAAAATAAAAAAAGAAAAAACAATAAACTCTTGAGTATTTATGAAAACGAGCTTACATGAGGAGAGAAATAAAGGCAACGTGATTTTTAATAGCAAAAAAAATGGCTAGGAGGTATTTTCAAAGTATTTGATTAGATTACGATGATGAATTACGAGAGCCTGAGGTAAATATCAATATTTTTATTAAATTAATTTAAAAAAAAAAAAGGAAAAAAAAAACAATGTGGACTAAAATTGTTTTCTCTCGAATCAATCGACGATCAAATATCCTTCTCTCTGTATCATACGCTGTAGTTATGAAAGAAATTATATTTATAATTAATTATTAACGATTAAAAAACGATGATAAAAAAAAAAGATAAAATGAGTTTATGACTTTTTTCCCTAAACAATAATTATGATAATAAAATTAGGATACATCTGCCACTTTTCTTATCTCTTCCTGAACAAATAAATAATTATAAAAAAAATATTCAAAAAATCGGCAAATATAGTTTTCTGAATTAATAAATAAATAAATAATCAATTTTTTAAAAGAAAAAGAAAATTTCAAAATTGTCAAAGATTTGCTATTTTATAACAAAATTAATACACATCTGATATTTTTCTAAATTTTTTCTAAATAAATAAATTATTTAAAAAAATATTTGGAAAATTCCCACTTATAGCTTTTTTTAAATTTTTTATAAATGCATATTTTTCTCATTTTTTAAAAATAATTTATTTGTTAAGCAAGAAAAAAAAAGCTGAAAATTCATAAATTAAATAGTTTGTGAATGGAAATTTCAATAATTAAACGATAATGTGTTTATGTGGTGAAAATTTTCTTTTTTATTCATCAGTGGAATAATTTCGTTTTGTGCCCAGGATCGAGCGGCGTATACATTTAGATTCAATCTGATTTCAGCAGTACTAATCTAATAATTGTAGTAGCATCAAGGTACAAATAATTTCACATTATTCTGGCACATTTTACATAATATATATAAAAAAAATTGAATTAGTGCGAGTATCTACGAATGATCACACGGGTATGTAATTACTATTTTAGACTAAAAACTCTGTCCACACACATTCACACAATATATAATATAATATACTTTGTATTTTATTTCTTAATTTATTACAAGAAAAATCATACACATCTCACTCGGTCATTAAAATTAACAAAAAAATAGGATAATCACATTTTTTCGTGAAAGAACGGGGCAAAAGCAATTAAATCCCATTTTGCCTCGGTCTCGCCTGTATTTACATGCAATTTCTAAAAAAATCAAATAATGAAATTAGCAGACATTTAACAATTTTCTGAATTTTTGAAGAAATAAATTATTACAAAAAAAAAATTCAAAAAATTTGCATTTATAGATTTTTTGATTTTTTATGTGCGCCTTTTCATTTTTCAATTAAATTATTTATTTATTTAAAAGAAAAGAAAAAATTTCAAGAAAATCGAATAATGAAATTAGCAGACATTTGATAATTTTTTGAATTTTTAAGGAAATAAATTATTACAAAAAAAAAATTAAAAAAATTTGCATTTATAGATTTTCTGATTTTTTAAGTACATTTTTTATTTTCCAATTAAATAATTCATTTCTTAAAAAAAAATAAAAAATCGAAAAATTATGAGATTTCTGCTATTATATAATAATAAAATTAGCACAGATCTGACTATTTTTTGCATTTTTTTAAACAAAAATAAATTATAACATAAAAAATTCAAAAAATTTGCACTCATTTTTTTTTTTGAATTTGTTGAATATTCAAATTTTTCATTTTTGAAAAAAATGATTTATTCATCGAAAAAAAAGACTAAAAATTGTTAAATATCTGCTTTTTCCATTAAATCATAAAACCAAAAAATCAAGAAGGTCTCATTTCCGGTATTCACGGGCATCGCTCATTAAATCGAAAACTCGAATTTTTTTATCGATAAAAATCGCGAGATTATTCCTCCCCTCTTTTTTTTATTATTTAAACAATGTTATTGCTTTTTCCTCAAGGAGGCCGAGAATGCTCATATTGCAAAGACTACTCCACTGCTTGGGGGATGCGGATAAAAAAAAAGGAGAGAAATTGAGTAGGCTGGGTGGACGCGAGGGGGAGGTAACGCGTCGAGTTTTTTTGTGCGTGAGGGAACACAAGAGTGCAAAAGAAGAAGGGTACACGTTTGTACACGGGGGTCGCGCCAACACATATCTCGATATCAGACATTTCGATCTTGACCGGGGTCCCTCGCTGGCCCGTATATTTACATGTATAATTTATATATCCCGCCCGTGAAACGCAATGGGAAAAGAAAGATGCTAGGGCGGGTACGGGACGCGCAAAAGCCACAAGAGAGAAAAGAGCACACCACGTGTGCGATGCACATACTCCACCTACTACAACAGTATATATAGCTATTATATAGCGTATGGGTTTGCGAAAAAAAAAAGGAAAAAAAAATTCTCTTTGGAATCTCAATTTGCGGTAATCCCCCTTTTACCCTCACAACCCTGCGCTTCTTTCCTCCTCTTTTCCCCTCCCCCCCCCCCTTTTTTTTTCTCTCTCGTCTTTAATTCTTCCCACGGAGCGATGATTCATGTGCACGTGTCGATCTTTTTGCTTTCTGTCCCTTTAAACTGTATTAACATGCTCTTAATCTCCATTCTCTGTGATATATTTATTTCGTGACTCTAGTGAAAATTTTATGATTGAATTTTTTCAGGGGATAGTGGGGTAAAATGGGGAGATTGTTTCAGTGAAATAGTTTTGAAAAACGCAAAGAAAATTAATTATATTTTGTTATTTGAGATTTTTCAAAATTTTCGAAATACTTTTTTTCGATTTTTTTCTCGAAATGTTCTTGATTATTTTAAAAAACAGCTATATTTTACTATTTGGGAGTTTTCATAATTTTCGAAAGACTTTTTTTCGATTTATTTTTCGATTTTTCTTTCGCGTTTTTTTTTGAAATATTCTCCAATATTTTAAAAAACAGCTATATTTTACTATTTGAAATTTTTCATAATTCTCGAAATTATATCGAATCATTAAAAAATCTCTCGGTGGAAATTTTTTAGTGATTTTATTGGAAAACTTCAGAAATTTTAGGTAAAAATCGAAAATCGATTTTTTTTTAATTTTTTGAAAATTTCGATTTTTTTAGCCATCGACAGACAGACAGACACATACATACATACATACATATACATATCTTTCATTCGACAGATCCTAAGATTTATTGATTCATTCTATAAATTAATAGAAAAAGTGTATATACAACGGAAAAAAAGGGAAAAATTAATAATAATTATTATTTTTTCATCTTAATTTCACGATTTCTCTATATACTGTACAATGATTCACATGGACGTAATAATACATAAACAAGAATTCTCTCTCCTCTTAGATACACATAATTTAATGCTCCTCGTTATTTCTTCGCAAGCTTTTTTTTTTCATTATTAATAAAACATCTACAAACGTCTGACGTATTTTGACAATAAACTCGGATAATTTCCGTAATAAACTAAAATTGTAATAAATAAAAAACAGCTTTTCTTCCTTTTTTTTTTAGCTAGTGAGACTCGAGGAATTCTCTTAGGCTTAAATAATGCGTTAGAGAGCCACTCTCTCTCTCTCTCTCTATCTATCTATCTCTCTATCTCTCTTTTTATCCCGCCCTTTCCTTCTTCTCATCGGAGCATTGTGACCACGAGACTCGCAATTAATTACTGTGTGGCCGCTGGCCCTGTACGCCAATGCATTGTTGCATCTGTTGCGCCTCTTTGTCTTTCACACTCATACAAATTTACACATACACACACATAAACATGCACACACATTCATGCTGAGAGATTAAAAAAAAAACGAATGTGGAAATTCGCAAGCACCCACAGTGTTTTATGCCACGGCTTGAGTCGCTAATAAATTAAACTTTGTGTGCTAGTATATAGAGGCGACCTGTCTTAGCTCTACATACACGCAGGATATGTACTGAAAGACTATTAAAGATATCCCGAAGAGCTTCGGATAGTAAACTTTTTCTTAAATTGCGAAATTTGAATTTTTTTTTATAGTAAAAAAAAAAATTTTTGTAACGAAAATTTTTTTTATATTAAAATTTCGATTCGTAATTTTTATATATTTATTTTTGCTTTAGAAAGAAAGGGGCGTAAGTGCTGTGCATAAGCATGGCACTTACGCCCCTTTGTTCCTAAGATGACGATATGAATCGAAATTTTTTGGATCAAAGTCGATTTTTTTCTGAAAAAAAAACACTTTTTTCGAAATTTCGAAAGAAAAACTGGCGATAGAATTGAGAGAATGCGAATTAGGAGATTCGGTCCATTGAATATCCATTCCAAAAAACTAAAGAAAGAGAAAAAGGTATGAAAAAAAGTCCTTAAGGGCCTCGGAATACAGACATCGAAATTACGAAACACCTGTTCCACGAAATAACTTCATCAGATTTGTACTCGTGCAAATTTCGGAATGGTTCTTCGTTTTTTTCTTCTTCTCTTTTCTCATGCTCTCCGTCTGCTCGTGGCTTCAGGCAATGTGTGTTAATAATATAATTATATAATGAAAGAGCTCAACCCGAAGCCACGAAAGGGGGGGGGGGCGGGGAAATGAAAAGAGAGAAATTCCTAGACATCTTAAATTAGCATTAAAGCTATATTCATCATATGTAATCCGATGGTGTAGTTGTTTCATTGATAGCTGCCAATCTGTACTGTTGCTCTTGATTAACCGGTGTCGTTGAAACAGGCAAATTCGGCTGATTTGCTGAATTTGAACTTAGATCACTGTAGTAGGCACTGCTTGGTGCACTGCTTAGAAATGGACCATCAGGCTCATTATCACTGCCTGTATACCCCGTATTTTGGTAGGAAGGATTGACCTCATTGACACTACGATTATTCCGAAGACTCTCGACATGATGATGATGGTGGTGATGATGATGATGATGATGTGGCGGTGGATGCGACGAAGGCGGAGGAGAAGAAGGATGATGATGATTATGATTATGATTATGATTATGATTCGTCAGATGTGAGGGAGGAACTGGCGTTGAAGGACCATTTTCATACATCTCGTAGTCTGGTTCTTTCAGCCTTTGATTGTGCCTCGTTCTAACGGAATCCCTCTTAAGTGTCTCATTATCACTGGTTGAGCCGTATCTCTTGTGCAGTCTAGCTGCATCAAGCTCGTGATACTCGTCCTCTTCACCGGGGGTTGTTCCCCCATCTCCATAAGTTGAGCTGCCCCTCAACTGCAGCTGAAGATCACTAGCATAACTCGCGGTTTGCGAGTCTAATTCAGCGTAAAGTGCCTCATCCGTCTGCATATGGGTGTAATGATTCTCTACTGGTAGATTAACGGGGCAACGATGCTGTGGGAGGGTTAGGGGGGTGGTTACGACTCCTGCTGTACCACCACCACGTCGAGAACCCAACCAGGACCAAACATTGTGTCCTGGACTGGGTGTTACGTCGTGGTATGGAGGGAGTTTGTCCAGTTCGAGTGGTGGTCTATCTGGTATGACTGAAACTCCACCACTTCCAGCTACTCCTCCAACTCCTGGAACTGCAGCTTCCTGGGTATTTGCCTCGTTAACTCCAACTCCACAGCAACTGGCTGGAAAATAGATAATCAGATGTTATTAATAATTCGATTGTGTTTTAGGTGAATGGAATTGAATGAATGGGATAAAGGAATTATAGAAAAATTGGATTCCCCCATCGTTATTTATCGGTAGGAGTAGGATCAATGGCAGAAAAAGGAGCGGTAACAGGGGAAAATTAGGGTGGATTTTTTTTTACTGTTTAGAGTGGGAGTGGCTGCTCGAATTTCACCCTATGTCATATTTTTTCGACACGACCGTTGAACTCATATTCATTCTCATCATTTTTTTTTTTTACATTGGGAATTTTTTTTTTATTCTTTTCTTTTTTTTTTTTTCTTTCTCTTTTCATTCTTGGCTGGGCTAACAACCTGTCTCTCAATGTCTCTCTGTGCATAAGGACTCTGTGTTGTATATATGTAATACTGGGATTCAGTGAGTGGGACATACATGAAAAACCCCAGGACGAAACTCTTCAAGTGCCAGGTGAGGGTAGACATTTGGAATTTTGATATGGCCTCGGCATATTTTTACCCGTCCCTCATATGTACGTATTCTCCCCCCCCCCCCCCCCCCCCCCTCCCCTCCCCCTTGAGGCATTATGACATACACGAGGCTTTATGAAAGAGAGATGGAGAGAGAAACTATCCTCTCTGTTCCCCCCCCCCCCCTCCCCTCATGGCTTTATTTCTCTTCTTTCCAACTTCTCGTCTCTCCATTGTACTCATGTCATCGAGACATCTAGACTGAATTTTTTGTACATCACAGAAGCCGCTATATACCTTCGGGAATGCAAAACATTATGAATTAAAATGAAATTTAGAAATATGAAAAATAGCAAATGGATTTGGAGACAGTTAGTCCATTTTTTTTTATGCTGTATCAAGGATTATATTTTTTTACGGTTTTCTGAATTTTTTCATAATTTTTGCGCTTTTAGTTCAAGAGATATGAATTATCAAACTTAATGAAAATAGCGGTGATGAAATTATTTGCAAAAATCACACAGTTGAGTAGTATCCCAGAGTTTGATCGTTAGTTTCCAATTAATTGCTGATAATTCGGGAAAAAGTGCTTCAATTTACCCGAAAAAGTGATTAAACTATTCAAAAATCATATCTTCAGCTTGTGAATATAATTTTTTTTTCTCAAATTTCCCTTACATCAATCTCCTATCACATGCATGAGATAGGACTATCTTCTAATTAAAATTTCTCAATAACTGTACGATGAATTGAATATTTCAGTAGTGAAGTGGTAAAGGGAGTTAAGTATATATAGTTATCCTATATGACTTAACTCCCTTTACCACTTCGCTACTGATTTTTTTCTTCTATTATTTAGTTAAAATGCTGTTCCCTTGGCCAATTGTTTTTAAATAATGGATCAACCCTGTGGTTTTTTAGTAACCTCGTTATTTCCGTCCGATTTAGGGCGTTTCATCCCCACCACCGCTATTTTCAGTAACTTTGATAATTCATAACTCATAAACTGCACGGACAAAAATTATGACAAAATTTCAGAAAAATGTAAAAAAATATCATCTTTCATACAGCATCAAAAAAATGAGGGATTATCTGTTCTCAAGTTCGCTGGGATTTTGCCTCAATTCAGAATTAAAGACAGAGTTTCTCTGGATGCGTTAAGCAAACAGGAGTCAAATGACATTAGAATCGTCCTGGGTCTTCGCAGCAGTGTGCACGAGTGTCGGATAATTAATTCGGCTTTCAATGTTGAGAGAAGACAGACGAGGAAAAGGCGAAGAGAATAAAAAATAAAAAAGAAGAAAAAAAAAATCAAGAGGGAAAAGAGATTAAAAAACATTGCAAACTCTGGGTATATGTATCTCGTGTGGCAGGCGCACGTACGCCACGACGCCGCTTCTGATACTATCAGCTACCAAAGGCACAGTTGATTTCAAATCGGAAAGTTAATTAGACGCGTTTCACTGTCCACTGTGTCGCCTGTCTCCTCCTTTTCTCTCTCTTTAGTCCCTCCATTTGTATAAATTTAACCTTTCTGTCCTTATTGCTCAAACTCCAAGAGTGGTTTAACATTGCCAATATATATATATATAGTACCGCTTTCATTACGCCAACTAATTAAATGCCAATCGATCCTTTCGACCCCTCGTATCTTCACTGGTCTACCCTCTGTAATTGTATGTGTATATTATACTGATTGTTATTATTAATTTTCAAATTCATGATATTTCCTTCAAGAATTATAAGAATCTACATTTTTTTCTGCAACTTCTAGAATCTAGATGCACTGTTAGAGAAGTTTGTAATTTTCAAATAGGAATATGAAGTAATTTTCACGAATTGTTGATGAATTCAAAATTTACGTTTTAATGGTCTGTACCATTAACAAAAATCTTCATTGAATATCTGCACTGAGAAAAAAAAGTGGGAAAACTATCAAATATTGATACCATTGATTCTTAGCAGATATTTGATGAATTTACTGAATTTTGTTGATTCAAACAGATTCACTAGTTGAATTGACTAAATTCAATGAATTTAACAAATTTTTTCAAGTATTAAAAAAGAGTATCCTCTAAGGATCAAGGGCATCAATATTTGATAGTTTTTACCACTTTTTTTCTCAGTGTGTATAGTAAACAATAAAACGTGTGAATTCACTCAATTTTTCAAGTTAACAGTTACATTGACAGTTACAATAATAATGTACTGTGATAATACTTGTTATTGTGTAAGATAAGATTTACATGAATCTTGTTGTGTAAAAGTACAAAAATCTGTAGGTAAATCATATCGCCTTAGAAACAAAAGGGCGTAAGTGTTATGTATAAGCATACCACTTACGCCCTTTTGTTTCTAAGATGACGATATGTACCGAACTTATTATACCGATTGCTATTATGAATTTTCGAATTTGTGCCATTTTTTCAAGGATTATAGAGATTGTCATTTTTTTTGCAGCTTCCAAATGCTGTTAGGCTCAACATCTTCTTTCTAATCTCATGATTGTAATTAAATTCTGATAAAAAAAATCGAATTGATTTATTAGCCAGACATCATGGAGAAATAATCCCATGAGTCCTCATTTACACGGCCTGAACACTCCAGCTTTGTACTTGTGAGCTTATTTGTTTATTTAACAGGACTACGATGTTAGGCAGTAAGGGGCATTCAGCTTGTATCATGGTAGAAAGACTTCTCGAAAGAAGCTGATTATCTATGATGATAATCAGCTGGATCTCTATCGTTAGGTATGTATGAAAGATTGGGTGGGATAGTTGGGTAATTGGAAAGTATGAGAAGAATTCTTTGGGAATTTCGTTGGATCAGTTAACTTTTTTATTTCAAAAAATTGGCGATATCTTACCTCTGCCACCTGCACTTTTTATTCTGAAAACAGAGAAGAAGAAAAAAAGGAAAATTATTACACAGGTTGATTATAGATTTTTTTTTTTAGTGAGAAGGTCTCTGCGAAAAAATTTGAAAAAATTCGACAACAATGCGAAGATACTGCAGCATCTTCTCAAATTTTTTCAGTTTTTTTTTCGTTAAGGCCTATTTACTACAAAATGAAAAGGAGCTCTATTACAAATAAAAATGAAATTATTACCTTCTACAGTGAAGCAGAGTAACCATAACGACAGCTCCAATGGCAGCAGATATCAGAGAAACTATAATCAGCGTTAGAACCCAACCAAACTCGCCTGGTGCTTCTGCAAAAAGAGCAAAAAAAACAAAAACAGGATTAGTACAAGTGGTTTCTCACTTCTATAAACTCATTCATTTATTCGAATTTAAAAAAAAAAACGAAAAATAAATTAAAGCCGTTTGAATTATATAGGATAGTATAATGTTGCGGCAGGTGTAAACTACATAGACAACCGCAAAGTAGTTAGTATAAATGTGACATGGCAGTATCCCCGTAAATAAGTCGTTTTCTACCATACTGAGGAAATAGTGGTAAGTACAGTGCGATAATTGGCGCTCCATACCGCGATAGAAAGAGAAAAAGTGAGTCTCTATACTCAACAGTGTAACCAAGAGTCACCACAGGGGGTTTAAAATCCTCCAACTAACTTACAACAGTCGTTTCACGCTCATACTATTTTACTTGGTATTTTCTAAACAGCCGCTGGGTAAAGGAAGCTTCCTTCTCTCACTTGTGAATAAGTTCTACGACTGGTATACCAATCGTATAATTACATTGTGAGGTATGTACCTGTGTGTAGTTACTTTCAGCTTATATATACACCAAAAGAAAGTTAACGAGCAAGTGAATCAGGAAATTCTGTAGAGAAAATACCTTGGGGGTTTTATTTTTTTTTTTGAAGATTAAGTCTCTGATGGAAAAGAGGCATTCCATCGAATTTCACTATTTCGTTTGCTTTTACTCGTTTCTCTGCCAGTGATTCTCGACTAATTGCTATCGGACAGGACGAAGGTGGGAGTGAAGAGTAAAATGAGGGGTAGGAGGGGGGAAGAGGTTCGCCGAACCACCCACGTATTCGATCCCTGATACAAGTCATCGCCATTGCTAATTATGCCAGACCATGCACGAATTGTCGAGTTCCATGTGACCACCACCTACTCTCTTTTGGTGAAATTATCCTTTTTTTTATTGTGGACTTTCAATAAAGTTGCAATTGTCGGAGTTAATCGGTCGTTAAAGTTCCTAGGATTCTTTCATTAAATTTGTTTTTTTGGTTTTCCTACTCTGATTCTTTGGTTGGCCAATCAGAAACAAGTTTTTGTCATATTTTAAGATTCTGCGTATTAAACTGTGCAGAGGAGGATGTTTTCCCGTGAGAAGTAGGAATAAGAAAGAAAAGGCAACTTTAGAGAGAGTTCCTGGATGGATGCGTAAACTTTAGTGGAAGTCTACTGTATTCTGTTCTGACGATAAGAATGTTCATTATCACTGAAGTAGACTTCCTATACAATTCTGCCTATCAAAATTCCTTTTTCGTTAAAGTTGTCAGGATTCTACCATTAAAGTTCCTTGTTGGCTTCTTTATTCTTCAGCGGCCCAATCAGAACTGAGTTTAGAAACATGGCATTTCTACTGTATTTTTGGACATATTTCAACATTCTGCACATTAAACTGCAAATACACAGAGAAAATTTTTTCATTAATTTAAGAATGTGCAGTCACTTAAATTGAGAAGGAAAAAGTCACTTGATTTAAGCGACAAAAACTCATTTAATTTAAGTGACTTTTACTTTCTTAAATTAAGAAAGAAAAAGTTACTTGATTTAAGTGGGAAAAGTCACTTGATTTAAGTGAGAAAACGCACTTGATTTAAGTGAGTTTTATTTTCTTAAATTAAGAAAGAAAAAGTTACTTGATTTAAGTGAGAAAAGTCACTTGATTTAAGTGAGTTTTATTTTCTTAGATTAAGAAAGAAAAGTCACTTGATTTAAGTGACTTCTACTTTCTTAAATTAAGAAAGAAAAAGTTACTTGATTTAAGCGAGAAAAGTCACTTGATTTAAATGAGAAAACGCACTTGATTTAAGTGAGAAAAGTCACTTAATTTAAGTGACCAGCACATTCTTAAATTAAGTGACTGCACATTCTTAAATTAAGAAAACCTTTTTCTCTGTGTAGCAGAATACTCTACGTATGAATAGAGATAAGGCGAAAATGGTAACTTTAGAGAGAGGTTCTTGTACAGAAGTGTAAACTTGATTATCCTCTCACGATAACAACATTCATTATCGCTATTATAACTTGACGACAAAATTTCTCATGTCAAATGTAATTCGTATAAAATGACACCTCGAAAATGAATTAACCCAAGAACATAATTTCGAATTAACTCTGACAGACCATGAAGAACATAAGAGAATGAGTTTATGAAGTCAAGAACATCCTTTCATCGATACATATTGAATATTTTTCCGTTGAGTTGCTAGTGGCGCATGAATTCTGACGTTAACATAACTCGAATCGCTCTGCCCGATAAGACTATATAACACGAAGAACTTATCGATCATATCTCCCGCAGAGAAGACAGTTGGATGCCATGATCAGAGGATGGAAATTAGTTTGTCTTGTGGATAGCTTCACGAAATTGGTATTTCTACCTGGTGAGAAAACAACAATCTATGAAGATCAACAGTAGGCAATGGTTCGTGTAAAAAATCTCAGGATCTCTCTCACCTCATACACCATCTTAATTACAAATTAAGAAATTTCCATTTCCATTTAACTCGAGCTCAATTTTTCAAATGAAATTAAAATTTGACAGGAGTCACACACAGTGTCTCCCGAGAGATTTTGAGCCACTGATTATGAAATTTTTTTTTTTATCTGATTTCTAAAGAAGTAAATCTCATGAAGTAACACATTCCATCTAAAGAAATATATATCCAGAGGTTTTGGCAAAAGAATACCTGAGGCGAAGGGCTGAATTTCGTATTTCGATTGGGTAGACCCAATTAAACCACATGATTCAGTGACTCCATTTATCAGGTTACTTGTTACTCTACACTTCTCATTCTCCATCGAATAAAATACAGCATTTGTAAATCGGAAATATGGATTGGTCGAATTGATATCTCATTCAACACGTGAAAAGATGCTACAAAAAAAGTTCTGTTAAATTGAAGTAGGACTGTTGGTTTTAGCATTTTCGTTCAAAATTTGATGAAATTTTGCATATTTGTAGATTATGATCAAATTAAATTTTTGAGGAGCTACAGAAAACCAGTGAAAAAATATTGGAATTTGAAACTGCACAATTTTAACATTGAATTCAGATTCGATTTGAAAAAGCTGTACTTCTAAATAAAGCTGTCTCAAATGTTTGATATATAATTTTTCTTAAGTGTCAATATTTATTGCCACTTTAGAAACAAAATGGCGTAAGTGCTATGTATAAGCATAGCACTTTATAATCTTTTGAAAATTTCATTAGATCATCATCTTACCATGATTACTAATATGCGAAATTTCGTCGAATTTTGAACGGTAATTCTAAAACAGACAATACCTTCATTCGATATTGAGAAGCCATTCTCCCAGATGAGCTACATACATAATTGTACTTCTTCCAAGGACTTTTCTGAAGAGCGTAGAGCTGTCATGTCGTCATGCCGATATGCCACACCTATAATCGTTGGTCCAGTAGATCAAATGACAGATAAATGTTATCTCGAAAATTGATGAATCTCATCTCTGTACAGAATCAATTCCTCTGATAATCAAGAGTTCCACATTCTCCTCCTGACTGCCTAGATCTCAAGAACAATTGATGGATGAAGACATCATCAATAACGATCGATATGAAACAGTTCAGTATTTCCTCCCACAATTCATTAAATTATGAATGCTAAGACCAATCTTCATTGCAGCTTGTCGCGTTATGCTCCATTGATCTCCTTGTCGGCACAAGACGCGTTACAATTTCTACAAAAGCCGGTTTCTATCGCGTGCCAGAAAACGATTGACTCGTTGACGTCAGTGACTAAATTCACGATTCACAAAGTGCCCAGGTGTAGTCAGTAGCATTTGAGGACAGACAGAAAGATAGAAAACACAAGTAAAATCATTTTTTTTTTCTTCTTTTTTTTTTACCTAAAAAACATGAGAAGAGCTATATGTGAAACGATTAGGCAGTAGATGTTCTTCATGCTGTATCTATAAAGACTGACTACTTCATGGCAAATACCGGTTATGCTTGTACCAATGATTTATGTTCTCGTCCTCAAGAGTTGTTGTTGGATCCTCAAGTTTTTTAGCACGCCATCACTAGTTTCTCGGGGGAAATTACGGATTATTGATAAGACTGGATGAGAGAAAGGTCTGGCTAGGTTTTTGAAGTCTCGTGCTTTTGGCTGGACCTATCATCCAGTAGCATCTCGTACACGCAATCGTATATGTATTCCGCGTTCACGCACGCGTCTTACCATTTTGCTTCTTTTTTTTTTCTTTCTTTTTTGCGCCTTTACCTGCACTGCCCTGGCTCCTGAGACACTGTCCACCGATAAATCCACGGAAGACCCGAGATCCATTCTGAGATTACTTTTCGTCGGGGTAATATCCATACACACATACAGGCAATTGTGGTATGTGTGTGTGTGTAAAAAATCGAAGAGCCCGAAATTTTGCGGCCTCTGTGGTATATATATATAAATAAGTGTTCATATGTATTCAAGTGGCTGAACTACACTGTTTCTCGGTCTCGTTTACACCGTGCACAACAGGCGCGAATATCTCGTTGGAAAAAAAAAAGACTTCGTGTGCTGCAAGGGAAGTGGTGGTGGTGAAAAAATAAAAAGGAAATAAATGAATAAAAAAGAAAGTATTTCCAGTAGTGTGGAGGTGAGAAAAGGAAGAAGACAGAGCAAGAGGGGCAATAAAGAAAGGAAATAATAACGAGGAAGATAAAAGGTGGAAGAGAGCTCGTTACTACGTTCCAGGTAGGCTTATTTTATTTTGCCTCGTTTCTTATTTCTTGCTTTCTTTAGGTGTCTTTTTTTTGCCTTTTTCCTTTTTCTTATTCAGTATTTTTTTCGCTCCGAGTGCATTTCTCTAACGATATACAAGCTTCGGCAGGTACCAGATAAACATCGGGAGAGACATCACACGGATACTGCAAATTTTTGCTTACTGAATTCCAAATGGCAAAGAGTCGAAAAAAATGGGGAGAATATCAGGGGAAGAAAGGGAGGGGAACAAATCGAGAGGAAATGATATATTCATCATTGAATATTTTTAGATTCGGAATAATAGGGTAAATTTCATCTATAGGAATTTTACTCTGTAATTACAATATATTTTCTTAACCCTTTGGGTGAATATAAATTTTTTTCTGAGATCCTAAGAGAGATGGAGAAAGACACGTGAACGAGTTATATATGAAGAGGTGCAACTCTTGCTTGAGGTGTGATCTCGTAATTATTCCAGCATGAGTCCACAGCTGAAGAGTGACGTGATGATTGCTATGTTCTTCACCCTTGAGAGCTCTGGCCGACCCATTGCTACACTCCCATTTTCATTCTCTCTCTTTTTCTCGCTGTTTTACAATATAATAATCCGTTTCCTTCATTTATAATCAGGATTTTTGTTTGTTTGGATTTTTTTTTCTGATGAAGACGTTGAAGAAAATTTTCGAAAAAATTCACCAATCATGGAGACCGTCTTTAGCACCTTCTACAATTTTTTCAGATTTTTCCAAGAAGTCCTTCCTCCAAAAAAAAAAATTCCTCGATAATTTTATCCCGTTTTAGCACAAGTAATTGGATCTGAGAATAATAAATTCTCGAACGGACGTGTTTAATGAAGCACGAAAGAAAAGTGTTCTGAAACTAAATGAGACATGCACTATCTCCAAACAAGTAAAAAAGAACTGAAAAAAAAGAGGTGTGGTGGAAGTCGATCAAAAAAAGGGGCGTGATGTCGAGGAAAAGAGGAGAGAAAAAGTAATAATAATGAAAGAGGAATTTCGTAGTAGGTGGAGCTGGAAAAGAAGCGGAAACAACTGGTGCCAATGTGCACTCAGTAAGTAAAGCCGCCATAGTTATGTATAGACGTATCAGGATTGGTCGGTTGAATACCGGATGTAGCTCTATCCTGTCTTTACCCCCGTGAATTTTAGCTTATACAAGTGTAGAGTATAATTATTCCAAAAATTATCTGATGCCTCGAGTATTTTCCCCTCAACTTCTCTTAAATCTTCTGAAAACATTTAAAGTAGCATGGTCAAGAGACAGCTTTGTCGTTAAGTAGCTAGGAAGAAAAACACGAAAAAAAAGACCGAAAACTATTAATTATGATTGACAACCTTCTTCCTGACATTAAAAGCGAATTAGAAGAATAATTAGTGAATTATATCAATTATTTGTCAATTAGTGCTTAATCAATAGCTTGCCATTTGGTAAGCGTATTATTCCCTTCTGTAGTAATACCGCAATAAT
This sequence comes from Aleiodes leptofemur, assembly GCA_963942555.1. NCBI lineage: Eukaryota > Metazoa > Arthropoda > Insecta > Hymenoptera > Braconidae > Aleiodes > Aleiodes leptofemur. The sequence goes on along the minus strand of OZ012610.1, from coordinate 2,563,392 downwards.
AATCATTTATTACAAAGTTATGAGATGGTCAATAATTTTCATATTAGATCATAATTTCTTGCTTTTTTCTCCTTTTTCTAAAGACATTTTCCTTATTTTAATCTTTTGGCAAATCTAAAAAAGTAAAATCTTGTATTGGTCCATTTTTGTATATCGTCATCTCAGAAATAAAGGGGCGTAAATGTTATATTTAGGGGAAAATGGGGCAAAATGGACCACCTTAGTGATACGATTTAGGTTTTTTTTTGGAAGGAAGGACTCGATAAAAAAATCTGAAAAAATTTGAGAAAATGCTCCAATATGTAAAGTTTATTGATGAATTTTTTCAATTTTTTCTAAAAGCTCCTTCCTTTAAAAAAAAATTCCAAATAATTTTGAGCCACTGGTCCATTTTGCCCCTATCTCCCCTATAAGCATAGCACTTACGCCACTTTGTTTCTAAGACAGTCCTATTATTGATCATAAAAAAAATCAAATGACTGAAAATTTTACAAGATTGTTAAAATTTATATAAACTTTCATCAAAAATTTATTTTGTATTGTAGTTTTTATATTCGATTCGTGAACATACTACTTCAACAGTCGAATGGATCTGAAAGTGGCTCTGACATGAGTGTTTGTTATCTAAAAGGACTAAGGGGGAAAAACTACAGGTTCAAGTGTCTATTCAAAGGATGAGGCTTTTTTTTTTTTTTTTTTTTCATTTTTTCATCAGCACATGTTGAAAGAGTAGAGCCAAGTTTCTCTCAGGGGGAAAAGAAGAGAACATTGTCATGATGATTATGAATTAAAGGCTTTTGAAAACTCACCAAGTGTACCATCCAGGGAAAATGGTAAGTGCCTATCATTACGTAGAGCCCAGGTACAGAGATCACAGGTGGTAAGACCATCAGTTACGATGCCCTCCTCAGGTAGATAAGGTGGTCGTGGTGGAGGTGGTACAAAACTTCCAATAACAGCCCACAGTGAGTCAACGTCATTACTTGTGTAATAAAGTAGCTCTTCTTCAGCAATACCAGCAAACCAATTAATATCATTGTCAGTTGGACTAACTGGTGAATTTGTCGTTGATGTTCCGGCAACTGTCATCTGGAATGTTAAAAAGAGAAATTTATTAAGGTTTTTTTTTAATGCCGTATCAATGAGATTTTTCTTTACATTTTTCTGCATTTATTCATAATTTTTGTTCGAAAAAGTTGAGAAATGCCCTAAATTGGACAGAAATAACGAAATTACTGAAGAACCATACAGTTGACTCATTATTTGAAAACTATTGATGGAAAGTATTTTAACTAAATAATAGAAAGAAAAAACATATTTAATTCTTCGTATAGTTATTGAGAATTTTTAATTATAATAATAATAATAATAATATAATTTTTGATTATAGTTCAAGAGATTAGTAATTCAAAAAAAATTATATTCGCAAGCTGAAAATATGACTTTCGAATAGTTCGATTACTTCATTGGGAATTTAAGGGAAGAATGAGTTTAAAAAGTATCGCAAAATATTTGGGATAACCAACATACTTCTTCCTTTTTTAGTGAATAGTAATAGTATAACAAGATGACCGTTACAAGCAGTTTTTTCTAGAACCCATTTCGATTCTGATATAATTCATAAAATAGTTCGAACTTAATATACTTTAGCAGTTAAATGAAAGCAAGTTTTCTGAAATTATTAGCAATGAATTGGTAAAATCCTCATTTTTTTTTCTCGATTTTATCAACCGTACCCTGGAACATTACCTCAAAAATCATCAGAGATCAGATCCCCTTGAAGTAAAAGTATACATCAACGGAGTGTTTCAGTAAACAGTCACCGATGAAAAATAGATTTTTAAAATACATTTGAATGACGCTAGAAGTCAAACATGTCGTCTATTTATTTTTCCTTTTTTTTTTCCATCTTTTTTCTTCACATTAATGGCTACACTGGGTCCTGAACAAATATTCGTCTAATAGACGGTTTTACGTGGTCTGTATACATTCGTGAGAATCAGACAGAGAGGGTAAAATATAGGGGCTTCAAAAAAAAAAAAAAGTACACTGAAGGAAATGGTGAGGATAAACATTGAAAAAGAGGAGGGGAAATGTTCCCAACTGTCAAAGTTTACAGAAATCCAACAGAAAAGGAAAGAGTCTAAACTTCTTGGAGAACGATTCTATGGAATCTTGAGTTAAAATCAACTTGTGAAACAGTTAATGATACTAACAAACGTTCCGGGGTTCTATTTCCCATGTAGATGTTAGATTTAGCGTGAATAGAGACATCAAAAGAAGGAAGAAAAAAAAAATGGTGTTGCGGCATTCTTATTGTTTGCTCACGTAATCAGTGACTAAGCTGATGATGAACCGTTCATGTGGTCTTGGAAATGGAATGTTGGATCTCTGGAAATATTCGATAATAGCACAATTGCATGAGTTTTTTTTTCGATTTCTTGTGATGATGATGATGATGATGATTATCGATGGAAATTTGATGAGAGTATAATACAAGCAAAATTGAAGTCCTCAGAGTCACTGTTTACGTTCAACGACTCGAAGATAGGGTGACTAGTGGTTTTGACAGTTGTTTTTTTTATTTTCTCCATTTAATTTCTCGCGCCTTTTCTTCGTCTCATACAACACTCGACTCTCTTTATAGTGTCGATTCGGACGCCTTTGTGGAACGAAAAAAAGAGAGAGAGAGAGACCCACGCATACGGAGAAATTTCTGACAATAGCGGGCATTGATCGACTTAATTACCGTGATATCAGCGTAATTAAAGCCCCGTTGTTGCCGTCATTGCGGGTACGGAATTTTCATTTCTTCTGACATACACATACAAGGCTTTTTGTGACTGGGCAGATTATGCCACGTGCAGTTGTATTTATTTTTTACGTTTGCTTCATTCAATTCAGCAGCATGGTTCATGGAGATATAGATATATATATTGTGATTCGAATGACAATTGAGTGTCCATCAGAATTCTCTTTGGTGTTAGTCTATCAGCATGAAATTGAATTGATTAGCAGAAATAATCAACAATTTTGTGGATGATGAGAACATGCTTGAATATTTTAGGTTCAATGTCTTATATTATGAAAAGAGCTCAACATCAATGGAAATATTGAAGATAGACCTGTTCTGATGATTCTATTGAAGAACTAGAAGGAAATTTTTGTTAGGTAACACGTATCAAAGGTCATTTTTAAATAATTCTTTGAATATTCCTCTTTTTTAACTGAAAATAAGGGATCTAATTAACTCTTTAGGAAAACCAATTTGTTAGGAAATTTTGAAAGTTTACTTTTTCGAGGATATCTTCAGTTCTATGATTCATAGCGAGTTGGAAGTGGTCTCAAATGGGAGATATGATCATTTTCCATCAAATTTTGTGACTTCAAAAGAAGAATTATCAATTTTTTAAATACTGATTTTTTAAAGCTAATTTTCCAAAAAAATGGCATACAAATACTTCAAAAATCGATTATTTTTTCATCGAAACCGTATGAATCAATAGCAAATGATGTCATCTTCTACTTGAAAATAGCCCCCATGTCACTATGATGAATAAAATTGGAGATTTCACCAAAAAAGTAACTTTTTCCAAAAATATATGAAGGTAGTTCTTCAAATCTTGACCCAAAAAGTAGAATTTTCCAAAAAATTCAAGAACATCAATACTGACATATGTTTTCCACCGAAAATTTCTACATTTTTTTCAATGGAATCGTTAAAAAAATTCCATCTCCAGTCGTTCTATTAGAATGTCCATATTACCCCTCTTTCCTCTATTGTCCCTGGTCCTAACCTTTTGTTGTTTGCCTCAGAGCATTTCTTTTCATAACCATCAAGTGTTGACGTTTACGATATTCAGACCACTCATAGCTGCAGAAAACTGAATTTAATTGACTAAGCCTGAAAACCCACAATACCCCAAACCACTTTAAGAAGCATCAGGCAATTCTCAAAGTTGGAGTGAATTTCATGGGTAATTCTTTAGAAAGACGTGTGTATAATGGTACACATAAAAGTCTCTTTCTCGTCAAGTTGATTTTCTTCACTTTCACCCCTCTCCTTATACTTATTACTTTATTTATTTGTTTTATTATCTGGTTTTCTACACGTCTGTCTGCCTCACTTTTCGGGTGTATGCGCGATTTGGGTTTGAGGGATCGTTAAAAGGATGGGTTTGAGCAGTCCCTGGGGCCGTATATAATGGATAATTGACAGCCGTACTGGCCGCTGTTTGCTTTTGCATGGACATTGAAATTCGCGTGTGTATGGATCACCCTCTTCGCCCTCCTCTCCAATCATTCTGTGTGTATCTGAGTTTTCAGGCTGTCCACTTGCCTGGAACACAGAACAAAACCAACTCTTTCAGCTTCCAACCAATATATACTCGACATGATTTCTTTTTAGCGTATTTCACTTTGACTCTTGTTCATTTTCTCTTTTTATCTCTTCTACAATTTGAAATGTTTGCCTTTTGGTATTCTGCGGTTGTGTCCCGTATTCCCCTAGGGTCCGGAACGAGTGGATGCCAAAGAGCCTCGTAAATTCTTTGAATACGCAGTAAAACTCTTGGAAGGTGCGAGTCCTCTCGTTGCACTGATGAGAGAAGGACCTGGGAGTATGCTATGTACTCTCAACTCAGCTTCTTTCCTTCCAGCTTAATTGCATCATGGGAAAAGTCAAAGAATACGTACGCATTACAAGCGTGCAAAAGGTATTGCACGTTCTGCAAATTTTTGTCCATTTGCAGATTTTTTCCACGTGTTTTATTTTATCCTGCAGCTTTGGTGTTTTCAGCCTCGTTAGAGTAACTTTAAAACTCAGAAGAGACGATAAAACCGAGTAAATCAAATTGCCTGAAGAAGTCTGAATTTAAGGTACATGTGCAGAAATCAGCGGGTGTATGGAAAAAAATCACCCTCCAAAAAACTTCAACACCTGTGCTTCTGAATGTGTGCAGCTAGTTTAGCTAACGACTCTTTCAGTGTTTCATTCTTCTATACCTTCTGTTTCTTCAATCTCTATAAGTTATATAGTACTGCCTCTTTTCTTTCACAAAACCCGACGAACCACTAATTTCACTCTTTTTGAGGAAAAAAAAAAAAAAAAACATGGCCTTTCTGCAGGTGTATGTATACCTAATCATTAATACAACTCCTGACTCTTTGGGCTTTTGTGTTTGGCCGTCAACACAACCCAGACATATACATTCACCCAAAATCGTTTTGTATTCAATTTCTGCGAAGTCAGGAGAAGAAGAGAGACCGAATAAAAAATGACTTGCCGATATTCTTCTTTTTTTTTTTTTTTTCCTTTTCTCTATCATCTTCGAATATCCCGCAGTGGGGAACTTGAGCTATCGATCCTTCGTCTGCCAGTATCCCGTGGACCCGTCTCGCGTAACCCACATCACGAAACACTTGAAAAAAAAAAAAAAAACTCATGACTTTTTTTTTTTTTCAAATTCATTCTGCCATGCGGGTTCAAAGTGACTCGCCAGAGACTAGAAGAAATGAAAACGAGAGAGTTTGAACAAAGAGAACAAGAATTTGAAGAAGACATTTTTTTGTTCATCAGAACTAGTACTTCAGCACAATCCGAGTCGAAAAATTTAGTCTTAGACAAACTTCGTGAATTCATTGGTTTTTAGTCTGGATTTCAAGTTGATTGTAGACCTGGAAATGCAACTTTAAGGACACATACCGACGCTATTTTCGACGAGTTTTCAGGAGTTTCATCGGTATTTAGTCACCATTCCAATCGGATTCATCGGTTTTTGGCCTAAATTTATCCAATTAAATTTTAAAAAATCGTATAGAAAGAAAAATAATTGTGCATTTGGCAATTAGATTCATGTATTGCTTTTAATTTACAGTAGTGAAGAGGTAAAACAAGATAAGTCTATTTTTTTCTCATTTAGTTGTTTGAAAATACCTTAGAAAATAAGTGAAATAGAGCAATTTTGCCCGAAAAATCTTTTGTAACTCTTGAAATTCTCTACAAAAAAAGATAAATAATATCACCTTATCTCGCTTAGTTTCCGAGATATTTCCTTCCAAATGATCGCAAAGATAAGTCGACTTATTCTGTTTTACCTCTTCACTACTGATTTATTTTATTAGTGAAAAATTTCTTATGCATACATATCAAAACATAGTAATCAAAATAGGCCTAAACCTTTATAAATCATACTTGATTCACATTTTCACATTTTTCTTGGATCCCCCCCCCCCCCCCCCCCAAATCACCCATCAACTTGATCATCATAAGATTGACTTCTTGAAAGAAGACTCAACGTATTATTGCCTGTGTTTAGGATACTGATAAAGAGATATGAAAGAAATGGACATGAAGAGAAAGAATCACGAAATACGACAACTGGATAAGCACTCAATGTCCATCCTGTGAATGTACGTTGAATATCATGCGGTCGGTTTCCTTTCACGAGGCCCCAAAGGATCGAGGCCTGTGGTCTCCAGCTCCTCCCCAAGCATAATGACTCAATCCGCGATCTACCTTCATCCCCACCCCTCCAACCCTCTTTCTTGAAGAAGAGCCCCCCATCTCTCTCAGTATTTTACTTGTCTCTCGTGCTAGAGGATTCTATCCTTCTTGCACCCATAACACACACACATACACATACATACACATATCACACGGCTAAGTTCTCTCATCCATGGCACTCTTACCATTTTTTTCTCTTTTTTTTTTCGTTTCAGCTCGCACGAACCGAAGATTATACACCCATTCCCCGTTTCTTTACGCTGAAAAGCCGGCGACCCCCAGAGACAGTGCTCCAGTGTGCATGATATACGTCTGTTTACACGTTTCTTTGCGCGTTTTTCTCTTTTTTTTCTTTCTTTTTCGCGTGACAGTAAGCTTATTTTTTCAGGCCTTTTCACTCTTTGGATTTCTTTAGGTGCAGAGACATATATACACATATATACACAGGCACTCGATGGCAAGAATGTGTTGAACATGTACTCAAATTTTATTATTATCGCTTCTTTCTTGGCGAGTGATGCTGGTGTCCACTACACATTATGGACAACACACGAAGAGGAAGGCTTCTAGTGTCTTTGGCTGCTGCTGCTGCTTTTGCTTTATTTTTTTTTTCCCTTCTTTTTTTAGCATCAAAGTGCAGTGTTGTCACAATGGATGGACAGGTTGATCCAAGTCCTGGCTCTAATGACCCCATAGAAATACGGACAATCGGACGTTTGAGGGACAACAATGGCCGATGGTGGAGGAGGGGAAAAGACTTTAATCCAGTAACTTCAGGTGCTTTTTTTTCTTGCCTCTTTTTCCAATCCATCTGATGGTCTTTTGCATTCCCATTTGGTTCACGTCGAATTCGGACTGTTTTAAAAGGGAGAAAGAGGCCTGATGTGACACTGAATGACTGATAAAATTCCGTATTAAAACTGTTGTTTTATCACATTAATTATTTCTTTAAAATTGTGGGGAGTAGCTACATTCTCATAGGTACAACGTGTATACTAAATATAATACACATCGTGAAAGGCGACAGGCTCTCAGGTATAGTTGGAGGTATGTAAAGCGGAAACCTGTTATTTTGCCTTCGACTTGGAGATTATACGCTGTCACGAGGCTTTTTGAGTTTTTTTTTTTTTCTTTTCTTCTTTTTTTTAACTTGTTACTTCTTTCTTTCCTTCCTCACCACTCTCTGCATGAGCCATATCTCTTGTGTATGAGGCGTATTTTACGTGTGTATTGGACATTTGGGGTTGGGGTAAAGACACCGACACACACGAGTCCAGAATGAAAAATTCAAATGGAGATACGATGTCTCATTCACACGATTATCACGAGGGGAATAAATTTCTTATGCACTTGTTATTGATATTGAAGAAAAGCGCAATTAAGTGCAGTTTTACGAAAAAATCTTTAAAAAATTGGGAAGATGGTCCAGCAAGTCTCCATCATTGTCTAATTTTTTCAGATTTTTTCGTGAAGATCTTGACTGTCAAGAAAAATGAAGCATCACTTTTGGAATGAATCTCTTATGCATTTGTTATTGGAGAAAAGCGCAATTATGTGCAGCTTCACAAAAAAATCTGAAAAAATTTGAGAAGATGGTCCAGCGTGTCTACATTGTTGTCTAATTTTTGCAGATTTTTTCCTGGAGGCCTTTGCTTTGAAGAAAAATGAACCATCACGTTTGGAATGAATCTCTTGTGTACTTGTACTTAAAAAAAGTGCAATTAGGTGCAGCTTCACGAAAAAATCTGAAAAAATTTGAGAAGATGGTCCAGCAAGTCTCCATCATTGTCTAATTTTTTCAGATTTTTTCGTGAAGATCTTGACTGTCAAGAACAATGAAGCATCACTTTTGGAATGAATCTCTTATGAACTCATTATTGAAGAAAAGCGCAATTAGGTGCAGCTTCACGAAAAAATCTGAAAAAATTTGAGAAGATGGTCCAGCAAGTCTCCATCATTGTCTAATTTTTTCAGATTTTTTCGTGAAGATCTTGACTGTCAAGAACAATGAAGCATCACTTTTGGAATGAATCTCTCATGAACTTATTATTGAAGAAAAGCGCAATTAGGTGCAGCTTCATGAAAAAATCTGAAAAAATTTGAGAAGATGGTCCAGCAAGTCTCCATCATTGTCTAATTTTTTCAGATTTTTTCCTGGAGGCCTTTGCTTTAAAGAAAAATGAATCATCGCTCTTGGAATGAATCTCTCGTAAAATTGTATTTACAAAAACCGCAATTAGGTGCAGCTTCTCAAAAAAATTTGAGAAAACGGTCCAGCATGTCTCCATCATTGTCAAATTTTTTCAAATTTTTTCTCACAGCCCTTCGACTCTAAAGAAAAATGAGACCGGACAAAAAGAAATAATTAATGACTCAAAAATACCAGAGGAATTTCTCTGTTAACACTTCCATTCATCAGCTTTTTATAAAAAAAAAAAAAAAAGAAGAAGAAGAAAGAGTACAATCTTTTAAAAGAAATCTCCCGTATATTCCCTCGACTCAGTGAAATAAAGACAGTAAAGTCTAGGGAAGGTTATCCCAAAAGTAATGTAAAGAAAGGGGAGAAAGAAAAAGCGAGGTAAAGAGAAATCTTGCATAAATAGATGAGCTGTCGGTTGGACGAGAAAACGAGAGGGAGGGCTGAGAGAGAGAGAAAGAGAGGACCGGGGGGGGGGGGCAAATGTATTAGATGATATCTTGCTACGTCCAAAGTCAGGGTGATAAATCTGTCCCAGAGGCTTTTCTGCAGGGCTTTGCAACAGAGAGATAAGAGAAGAAAAAGCCCGAAATTTCACATCTCTCGTTTATTCTACTCCTGCCCTTTCGCAATATATATATTGTTGGCCCCAGGGAAAAAAGAGGCGTAAGTGCTATGTTTATATATAGCACTTACGCCCCTTTATTTCTAAGAACAATACATTTTTCTTCTGCTCAATCCTTCCTGCGTTTACATTAATTCAGTAGTAAAAAAAAAAAAAAAGTGAATTTTTCTCTAGAATTTTTTTTAGAAATGTCACATTATCTCGCTTAGTTTCTGATATTCTCGAAAGAAAAAAAGGGGGAGAAAAATCGATTTATTCTGTATTTTTACTTCTTTTACGACCGAATTCTTATTTCATTCAATTATTTTTTTTTGGCAGAACCCAAAAAAAAAATTCTCTTCTCGTATTATACGATCGATTGAGTCATCTCGCCGATGTAATGGTCAATTCGTTAGGGTTTTCTCAAGGTGGGAAAGAAAAAAAAAGGAAAAAGGAAGAGGGATAGTGCAGCTCTTCTCTCCCCAGACATTGAGAATCGATGGCTAATCCTACCAAAGGTTAGACCGCGCAATACGACATATTGAGCCCTGGTTCGTGTTTCTAAATGCAGTAAACACATCGTTTCACTGTGTCCTGCACCGGTTTTTCTCTTTCTCTCGTTTAATCTATCCATTCCTTTTCTCAAACAGCACTTTATCCAATACATTAGAGGCGTATGTGTGTTCTCACGTTGAGCTGTCGACGCTGTCCCGTGCTTTTGAAAAGGGAAGAAAAAAAAGACCACACCGGTTTTTTTTTTGTGTTTAGTGTGAAAGAAGAGTGGGGGAAAAGAGAAAAGGAATTGAGGGTATACGAGTGGACTTTTGTCACCCGGTGGAATTCGAATATATTATGTATTTTGGTGCATTCTACTTGGAAAGCCACCGTGACTGTCGGCCAGAGCGTAGCAAATTGAGAAACGTTTGAAAATGTGAAAGAGACCTCTTTGATACTTTTTTTTTCTTCTTTTCTGTTAACACTTGTACACCTCCTAGGTGTAACTAATTGAAAAAAATAACGTTTGCAACGTTTTAATTCTTTTTTCTCTCTCTAATTCCCTAAATTCACACAAAAAATGATTCAGGAATTTTTTTTGTCGTGAAGAATTCTTCCAAAAAATCTGAAAAAATTTGAAAAGATGCTCCAACATATCTTCATTTTTGTGTAATTTTTTCAAATTTTTTCATGGAACCGCCTTTAATCTAAAATCGAAATCAAAAAAATAGTTGATCAATATGTATTGTTTCCATTCTCTCCACAACTGAATTTTTTCGAAGTGAAAAAATCCTCGGAAAAATCCGAAAAAATTAGAAAAGATGCTCCAACGTGTTTCCATTGTTCACTAATTTTTTCAATTTTTTTCATGAAAATGCCTTTATTCTAAAAAAAAATTCCAAAAAATACTCGATCAATATGTATTGTTTCCGTTCCTTTCACAACTCGCCGAGCCTCTTAGACAAACACAAGCCGCTCACTCCGATAAGATAAGCACACACATGTGTGTGTGGTCATTCCAAATTTCGTGTAAAGAAAAAAAAAAGCGTAAAAATCAAGACATTATCGTCCAAAGGAGTGCCCCAGGTAGATATAGAATAGTCTCTAAGCCTCCCAAAAGTGTCAAATTAGGCCTACAGAAGGTCTAGTCACAGGAGCATCATTAGGGGACATTTGTAGCCTCAGAAATTCCCAAATAGCTGAAAATCCACAAACACTGGGTGGTAATACCGGAACTTGTGATAGAGATATATCCCATTGACCATTAATCCCATCCTCCAACAAACGAGTTGCATGTTTAAAAAAAAAAAAAATAGACCCTGCATAATAGTTTTGAAAAATTCCCGCTTCTTTCACACGAGGATAAAATGAAAGATAAAATACAAAATGGTGGTTAGAACAAACATGCGTTATGGACGTGTATGTATACACATTATCATCGGCTATCTCATCCTCGAGGTGGTATCTTATATCTCACAAATACGCAGAAAGTTGTGCGGGGCCTTGCAGAGAAAGAGAGAAAGAGAAGCAAAGAAGATTGGTGGTACTTGGGCCAGTGCTGCCAGGGTATAAAGGTTAATGAGCGCGCAGGCGCAACCTATTATTTCAGCCCGTTGGCTATCCCTCTACTTGGCTCTTTCTTTCCCCTTTATTTTCTTCGAACTCGAGCAACTATATACTATGGTTTTGACGGTGAAGAAGAAGAAGAAGATAGAAAGAGAAGGAAGTGATGGACCCAAAGGTACTGGGGCCCCAAGAGAGAAAGAGAGACGATGATGATGATGATAAAAAGAGTGGGGGAAGTGGAAGACCTTGAGCTGCCACGAACCTCTGGACGTCTTCATCCCATGGCTCCAAGTCAAGCCTCTCTCGCAAACCGCTTCTCAAGAGAGAGAGAGAGAGAGGGTCCTCCCACAGTTGTCCTGATACACTTTTCAATTCTCCTCGAGTGTTGTCAGAGGCATTTCGGATTCTCTTTTCTCCTTTTTTTTTTTTGAGTACTTGAAGGAAAAAAAATAAAAATTCATTCCTCTTGGGAAAGAGAAATGTGACACTTGTCATGGAAGAGTGGATAGTGATGTCCATTGTTAGTTGGGGAACCTTCTAGTTGTAGCATTTCGGTTTTCCCCTTTGCTTGCTCTTCAATGGGAGAGAGACAGGATAGGCCTTTTAAGGGTTAACAAAGGAAATGGTAAAGGGATATTGGATTGGGCCTTTCCGAATTATTTGGGCCTCATTTTCACACGTTTTATGACAGCTTCTGATCAAAAAATCATCGGTTTTATTAGAAATGTTGTAGTGTAGGAGAATTGTGGGATGGTTTTGGTTGGAGTCTGGGAGATACTCTAATGTGGAGATAAGCACGTGCCACAGGCGTTTTTTCTCGTCATTGTGAGACAACACAGGGGGGGAGTATAGGGTTGAATTGAAACATTTGTGGCACGTTCGCTGTCATTCCACATGATGTAGCTTTTCATTGAGAATAAAGGGGGTAACTCGATATACCAGTAAGTTGTATTATTTTTGGATGCTCTTTTCTTTTTTTAATAAAACATGGGAGGACACCAGGTGTCAAAAGTTCGAATTGCTAATTTTTGACTCATTCAAATGCTTTCTTTCTTTCAACACATGTCGGGTTCAGCAGTGGAGGGACGAAATAGGATTAGGCACTTTTTTGACCCTTTTTTTGAGAATATTCCAGAAATTAAGCGGGATAGAGCAATTTCACATGAATCCTTTTTTGCAGCAATTTTCTAGTATTCCAAAAAAAAGAAAGAATTAGGGCAAAATCGTTTCATCTCGCTGACTTCCCAAAATATTCCTTCAAAAAATAGAATGGTGCACTTTTGATCAAAAATGAACATTTCCTAATCTGTTTATGAATTTTGAATTCAGACAGTATCTTTTCATTTCCAGATGTTATCCACGTGCATCATAAATCCATAATTTCAAACCGCACGTACCAGGTGTCAATTAGATTTATTCTACAGTTATTCTCCGATTTTTATTATTCCAAAAGAAGGGAGACTCAAATCTATCATCGATTTGATGTGATGTATTCATTTTTTTTTTTTTTTCAGATGTTTCACCTCTTGCACATTCCTTTTTGTCGTCTGAGTTCTCTTTCTTCTTTAGCTCTGGATGATTTCACACCGTGACGAGTGAACCCTGTCGAATCATTGGGGTTAAGCCACTACGTGAAAAATCTCCCTGCTCCAGAAAATTGGACCTCTCTCTCTTTCTGTAGGGAGAATGTACAAACCCATCTGGCGTGTACTGGTTATTCTAACACTGAAGGGGAATTATCCACGCACGAGGTTTTTCAAAATACGTTACTGCCCATTTTCTCCAAACACCCCCACGTCATCCCTCCATTTCCCTTTGTTCCCTAAAAATATTAACGTGATTAATGAGTAATTTGGGAACTATAGTTGCTCTTTTCACTCTGTTTTTCCCCTAATTTTAGGGCACGTGGAGCCCAACAAAGAGTACAAATAAAATTCCAAAATCCTCAACAATTGATTAAACGTGTAATAAACATTATTTACACGTAACCTCCTCTTCATTGAATTCTTCTCGAACAAGAGTAGCTTTCACTGCTAAATTTTACGTGATTTATCTACAACCAGAACAAGAGATAGAGATATGAAAAGGCAAGAATATCGAGGTCATGTGGGATAATGGTTGGGGTTTAATTACAGACTCGAACACATTCGACAGTTTTTTGTGGAAAAATCAGCGGCGAGTAGCTGGACCAAAGAAAGAACATCGTCGTCAAGTATAGAAAGTGAAGAGAAGAAGGAAAAAAAAACGTCAAGCGAATGAAAAGAATTGGGGAAAAAAAAAGAGAGAATGTCAGAGAGTGAAGGAAGACCTTTTCTCTCTCTCTCTCTCTCTTTTTCTCTGCGTTTCTCTCTGTCTTTGTTTTTCATCGTTTTATGTAGTCGTCCTCGGTGTGTTCTTAGCTCCAAGAGAGAAAGACTCTTTTTCTCTCTGATACAGCATGAGTCTGTCTCTTTCAGACACACTGAAAGCAAGTGGGACTCTCGAGTCTCTGGGTTCTTTAGTGAGAGCTGATGCCTGCCTCGCACTGGTGGTGGTCCCCAGGCTCTGCTGGTGGCCCGACTCGCACTTATACACTCGATCGCACATTTGATCTTGGTTCCTCTCCTTAACTGTGGCGAAGTAGCTGCAACGGCTCACCGAGAGAAGGAACATCGCTCTTTACCGCCACAGTATCGATCCCTCGAATACATACATCCACACATATACACACATATATATATATGTATATGCCGATTTTACCTATGTTGAAGTTGATACCGCGGGGAATTTTGGCGCTATGGTCAATGGGTGGTGAGTGGAATTAAGGAGCGCCAGTAACTCGATACTCCCTGGAAGCAGTTCAACCCTCCTCACCATTGGGGGGGCACACACAGTCAGGACCTTGAGATGTCGTAGGAATAAAAAAAAAAAAAATTCCGACAAATGTGGAGGAATTAAAGAAGGAAAAAACAAATCGAAATACTCGTGGACCTACCGCCATGTAAGTTGGACTTTGGTCAATTCCGAAGAATCCAATGGAACTTTAATTTGGGAAAGGAGAGAATTCGTTTGTGTTGTTATTTAGCAAGAAGTTTAGCCAAATGATGGGTATTGAGGGAGTTTGGTCGTGAGGAGTACTAGTGCTTGAGTGTCTAGGAAGAAATTAACGAAAAAAACGCTTAAATAGTAATGTTTATAATTAAAAATCTATTGACTGGTAGTAAAAGCGAATTCGAAGGGGAATTAGTGAAGCATATTAATTATTTGGAATTTATCACTTAATTAATAGTAATAGTATGCTATTTGACTAGCGTTTTCACGACTTTTTCTATGCAGCAACAATAATTTATTACAAATGAAATTGATAATGATTAGTTGACTGTATTAATGACTCATTAGTTATTTGGGCTTGCGGTCAGTTGGAGAAAGGGAAAAGAGTGAAAAATTAATTGATGACGTCAAACGTTTCGATCCTAATTTGGATCAGGATGATAGACAAAACTTTATTATCATCTGTAAGAAGTATAACAGAAAGAACATCAAAAAGTTCATAAGAGGATCAATAAAAGTGGAAAGAACTCACATAAAATAAAGTATGAATGAAGAAACATGCTGATAGAACACGTCATTTACTACAAAGTTATCAGACGGTCAATAATTTTGATATTCGATCGTAAATTTTGGGTTTTGCCCTTTTTTAGCACATTTTTTAGATTTCAATCTTTTGCCTAACGTAAAAGCGCAAAATCTTGGCTTGGCCTTATAAGACACTGTGTTATTTCTATTTTTCTTTTATTTATTATTGAGCATATAAAACGGTCAATTGGTTAGAAATTTCATGAGATTGTGCAGATTTATATAAACTTTCATTTTACATTTATCTCATATTTTAATCTTCAAGGTGTCTTCTCACTTTGCAATTTTTAAAAAATCGTTTTTTTTAAAGAAATTCGTCATTTTAAATGAAGATGAACATTGTGAAGAAGTAGAAGGCATACTCTATGGTGCAGGCCATACTAATATTTCTGCATATATAGCCATTAACATACTGAATCTAAAACCACTTGATTTCTTGGTTTCCAATGATCCATTTTCGAAATTTCATCAACAGCGCCGATCTCCAATGTTTTTAGGACATTTTTTTAGCTACAATTTTCGTGTATGACTAGTGACTCGAATAAATAGAATAATTTTCTTTTTATATATTTCTATAATGCAAACTTATCAAAAAAATCACGAAAATACCCTTTTTTCAGCGTCTAAAGTATACTAAGAAAAAAATAATGGTAAAAACACTCAAATATTGAGGCAAATGGTCCTAAGAAAATATTTTTTTGAAATAATGAAAAAAATCTGTTGAATTTACTGAATTTAGTCAATTCAACTAGTCAATCTGTTTAAATTGATTAAATTCAGTAAATTCAACAATTTTTAAAATTATTTTAAAAAAATATTTGCTAAGGACCATTTGCCTCAATATTTGATTGTTTTCACCGCTATTTTTTTTTCTCACTGTAAGAAGACGTCTTAAACTCATGCAGTGACCAAACTGTCTTAAATTTTGCGTCTCACTTGGTGGTAAATGTTTGAAATCATCGGGTTTTAGCGAGTGGACAATAAAAAAATTTTGCAAATGCTGTGTGATTAAACTCAAAAAGATATATAGATATGTTGCTGTATATAATTACACAAGAATGAAAGATAATGAGTTAGGATGAGGATAATGTGGAACGTCGTACATTGTGTGTGTATGTGCAGCTTATCGATTTTTAACGAGCCCTCGCCTCGCCGATTTACAATTGAGCTCTGTTCGTTAATCAAGTTAGAAGCAGCAGAAACTGCTGGGGCGGTCCAGGGAAACAGAAAAATTTATATAATAATAATTACGAGGGAATTAAAAAAAAAAGGAAAAAGTAGGAGTAGAAATGAGAGGACTCAACAGGCACGAGGGGGGAGGAGGGGGGGGGCCGTGTATTAACGTAATCGTTTTGGGCTTCATCCTCGCGAAATAAATTGACTGATTTGCATGGGAATTGGGAAAGTCGGCAAGAAGACAGCGATGAGCTTATAGTTGGACACCTTGGACTCGGTTGTGTCTCTTCTTTTTTTTTTTTTTTTTTTACCAGTTTTCGCCTTTGGGTACTCTTCGAGTATGCCATCTCTCGTATATGAGACTCTTCTTAAAGTATTTATTTTACTCATTTTTTTTTCTCTTCATGTGAGAACGTTGACTCTAACAAACACAGCCGCCCGAGTCATTAAAAAGTCCATATTATTTTTTTTTTTTTAATTTTTTTTTTTAAATAATTAAATCCTATTGTAAGAAACTTTATGAGCCATTATTACATGAATTTAATTTAAAATTTATATTTGTGACTGTTTTCCGCCCTCAACGAAAAAACATTCAAAAATTTATTTACCTTGTTAAACCATATTTTTCGTGTATTTCAACGGGATAACAAATTAATGCAGAATAGATTCAATGATAATAAGAAATAGCAGTAACTTTTAAAATTAAAGACTAAATATAATATGGATGATATCTTTATTAGGCACTGACTTCTGGGCTCCCGCGTGGGTAACCGAAAACACATACACATATATATGTCTGTGTGTGTGTGTGTCTGTTCATGATTTGCATCTCAAAGCCATTATGTATTCCTGAAGAAATTGCTCAAAAAACTTGCGACTATAAATTACTTATTCTCAACATATATCTCCTGTTATTTTTTTTATTAAGATTCTAAAATTAATGATTTGCTGATTTTGAATTAATGACTTTTATGTATTTGGTGTTGACACATAATGTCAATTTTTTTTTAATTTATAACATTCAACATTTTCAATTTGAATTCACTGGCTGTAAACACATTATCGAAATAATGTAATTTCATAGAGGAGGTCAAGAGCATTCGGCCTCCATAATTTTTTCCTATTTTTATAGTGTAAAACGTTTTACTATAAAGTTATAGACTCGCTCATAGTTGCATGTTTTCATGTACAGTTAGAATGGGTAAAACGGCGTAGAGTAGGTGCATCAACTGTTTTGTAATTTCCGTGTAAGGCCAGGGTTATATGCGCGCCTGACGAGAAATTGCTAAGAAAATGAAGAGAAGTTGAAGAAAAAAAAAAAAAAGAAGAAAGAAAAAAAAGAAAGGAAATTATGAACAATAAGAAATAATCAGTGACAGCAATAGCGAGAGGTAGGCACCTATCGAGCACCCTGGGGATCGATAATTTCGAGTGTTTACGAGTCAAAAAGACGGGGGACGTTTTACAGACTTTTTACGAGCGTCATTATTGTTTGCTGGTGCGGCAGCCGTTTGTGTACATCGAAAAATGAGCGTGGCACACAGAAAAATTTAGGGAGCAAATTCTTGAAACTAGAAATTAAACGTAGTAGCGCGTCTGGTCGACTAAATTTTGAGAGATTCTTTTTTTTTTTTATTTTTTTCCTTTCGGTTCTGGCCTCGTTAGGATCTCGTGTAAACGATGGGTCAGACTAGTTCCAGAGAAATTCGATCGAGCCTAAATTAATCGAATAAAGAGATTAAGATTTCGGCAAGAGTTTTGAGAGATATTCGATACTGATATCATTAGACGGGTTATTAGAAGAAGAGGCAAATTATGGGAGATTTTCGACAAAGTTTACATGTTTGTTCAGGATCTTTCTCTAAAGTTGACGATTATCCCTACTTTTTACGCAAAGCATTCCCCTCTGCGCAGTTCAATGCGCAGAATGTTAAAATACAGTGGAATCCCTCTAAATTTGACGATTTGAACCAGGAACTCTCTCTAAATCTGACAAATCACTTCGAATGATCAAATTCCCCTAAATTCTTTTTTTTGATTGGTCTTTTTGGTCACCCGGAGATAGGATCGTCCAATATAGAGGAAGAATTCAGTCAAATACAGAGGGTGAGCATGATCTTCGCATTTCCACTGTATTTTCCAAACATAAATTGGCAATGTCGCGTTTCTAAATCAAATTCTGATCGGCCTCCTAAAGAATCATAGAGGGGGGGGGGGGGGGATGAAGAACTCTAATAGGTGCAACTTTATTGGAAGTTCCCTATATCTTCTTCGACATTGACGAAAAATAATAAACAGAAGATATAAGATTCTGAGATCCCTAGAACCCTTCTCAAGTATCATCAAGAGTTCCCTGGAATTTGAGCTAATACTTGGAATTTTCTTTTCTTCTGAAACTCTATTTAGTCAAATGTTCCAGTTATAATTACAAAGGAAGAAAGTGCCTTCAGTTATTATGCTGATTCATGCCTTTCATTTTCATTTATATCCACATGTACATGCAGAACTGTAATGTAACTGTAAAAAAAATTTTGCGAGTGATTTTTGTGAGAAAAAAAAAATCGATAATTGAGAAGTAATCTTGAATAACGGATGCAACGGGGCTTCTAATAATTCTGCGGATGGGACCAAATGATAATGAATGTACCATGGAATGCCCGCACTTCTTCGTTGTTACGATCAACAAACTTGCGCGCTCAAGCTTGGGCAGTCTGTTTCACGTATATGAGTGAAGTGACTAGCGTGTGCATTGCTTACGGGGATCTCCTGGGAGCAAGCAACCAAGTAGATGATTTCTTTGCTCATGTAGTGTGGTGTGTGTGTGTGTGTGTGTGGTTGTGCTTCATCCTTTGGATAGACGGAGACGAGCCTGCATTTATAGCCTGTGAGCAATAACGATGGTAATCGCGAATAAAGGGTCATATAGCCCTCATCTTTGTATCGCTTCCTAGTTGGAGCAATTAGCTTCTGATCGGGGGGGTTAATTAACTTCAATTCTAACGTACCACGAATAATTGCTGATTATAAACTACCATATTTCCAATTAATTTGCTTTTTTAATAATTAAGAAAAACATGGGAAATTATCAAGTTTGTTGGAGAAAGTGGGGTAAAATGGATATTTTAATAAAATTAATTTCTTTTTTTTTTTATTAAATAAAATTCATTGAGATGGAATTTTTTTGATGATTTCATTGAGAAACTGAGATAATTTCTGGGGAAAAACATGCGACAGAATTTTTTTTTTTGAAAATTCTTTTTTTTTTGGGCACGAATGGAAGTCAAACACTTTTTTATTATTTTTTTTCCTTTTAATTTTTTTTTAAATTTGTAAACGATTAATCCTCATTTATGAAAAAAAAAATGTTGAAAAAAATTCTTAAAACTGAATTTTGCATATATTTTCCAACTGAAATTTTCTCAGTTTTTCAATGCAATCATTAGAAAAATTCTTCACTATTCATCTCCTTTTTACCTCACTTTTCCCATCATTTTAATATTTAATAATCCCCCTTTTTTCTTTCTCCCAATTCTTTGTTTCTCTTAGCCTTCCGTTTTTTTTTTATTCCGCGGTTGCATCGACCACCGTTCAACAGCATCCACAACATCTTGTTTTTTCCTTATTCTCAATGTTCCACGTTTTGCAGTAAAGAGAAAAAAAAAACACATGTATCAGGCACTTTTGTAAACGTGAATTCGATGTTGAAGAGACGAATAACACAAGAATATAAGCGTTTACATCTTAATTTCATGCTCGATAAGATCAATAATAGAGATGAAACTAAAAAAAATGAGTGTGAATTTAATTATATCAATTGATTTAAACACTCGCCTCTAATCAATTATTACTGAATAAAAATCTACCCAAAAGAAGATTATAATTTACAGATTAAAAAAACAAAGATAGTGGAAAAGATATATAAAATTCAATGAATGGCGAAATCATTTGAAATTCGATACATTTTTACTTTCGTATCCAGTGGGTTATACATCTTTTTCTTTTTTCCATCACTGGACGTGTCTCCAGAGTGTATCCAACAAATAAATTCCCCCCCTTCTTTTTTTCTCTCTCTCTGTACATTTGCATATTTCTTCCTTTCCACGCGGTGGCGCAACCAACACTACGAAAATACCATGGATACTAGGTGCTCCAAGTGTATTTTATAGGAAGAGAAAAGGTAGTGGCGCATTTTAAATAAATGTCCATTTGTAAAAGGGGGCCCCGACAGCGGCTACTCCGTTTTCTGCCGTGTGTTTTATGCACGTGAAAAAATAAAAGCAGCATATATACATATGAACACACACACAATTCTAGAAATAAAAGAGGAAAAAAAAGGAGCAAAAAAGCTCAAGTGTTAGATCATGGACACAGATTTATCTCAAGTTATGTGTTAAGTGTCTTCAATATTTTTTATCTTTTGTCTTGTCTTTAGGGTGATTCACAAAATACCGGAACGCCCGTATAGGTGTGGAGTGAAGAGAAGAAGAAAAAAAGAAGAAATACACACACATACACTTGTGGAGTAAAAAAAACTTGTGAGAGAGCGCCGATGAAACCGAAAGGTGAAAAGAAATGGGTAAAAAAAAGGGAGACAGTTAAATAAATAAAACGAAAGTAGGAGGGATACACACAAAAGCCAGTGAAGTTTTCGATTCGAATCGGAATTCAGAGCGCATTTGTGTCGCCGCCACGGGCTCCTGTCTTGTGTTTTCAAAGATTTACGAATCTTTGATGCCTCCCTCCCCTCATGTTTTATTATTCTTACTTGCCGATTGCAGCTCTCGGGATCTCGACGTGTGCATTATACACGGAGGGGAAAAAAAATGTTTGTTGCAAGAAAATTGACTTAGTTCTTACTAAAAAGAAATTCATCGCGAGATTTGGTCGAACTTTGATACATCGGATTGAAATCTTGTCACGCCTAAATTTCATTGGTTAATCGGAACTGCGCGGGATATTCGAAAAAACCTAATAATGGGTGTAGGTTATGTATGTCTGTCAAAAAAAACTATTTTAGATGAGTTTTGCATGATTCATTATGATTTGAGCAGGAAAATTTTCGGTTAATTTGTGTGAATGCAAATGAATATATTCATTTGCATTCACACAAATTAATAAACTTGAAAATTGTTAATAGTGAAAATGTAATTTTATTCTTCAGAAAGAACGGTAATTTCTCAAATTAAACTCCGGCAACCTTTCTTTGCCCATATACATTTCAAAAATCAGTTTTATTGTAATTATTCAAGTTTTTTCAGGATTTTCGAAATTTTTATGAAATTTTCATGAAACTTTATAAATGCAGGGTAATCACTAAAGCCCAACCATCATTCTCTTTCGTTTATTAATAATTCTCTCCTTTAGTTCAAATATTATGTAGAATATGTGGTATAACATTTCCTTTTTAATTAATTTAAAAAAATGCTAACCCATGGAAATATGCATAAATATTGGTTTGGTGGAAGGCACAATCTGCAAAGTGTTTGTGAAGCGCGTGTCATCATCTAGTAAATGTAAAAATTACGAAAAATAGTACATTACCCGCCTAGTGCGGGAAAAAGTTAATCGCGACAAAATTTTCTTGGCAAGAAAAGCGCGGTTGAGAAAATTTTGTCGAGATTGTTTTTTGTAAGCACTATGGACATAAAAAAGTCAACTGCGACAAACATTAGCCACTTTTTTCGCCGCAATTGACTTTTTTACGGCCTAAGTGCAAAAAGTCCTACTTTTACTTAACAGTATTCGGAAAATGCGTTTCAAACCGAGCAAAGTGAGGTTAGAACCCCATTCTTCCAGCATCCTAACCAGAAAAAATTTTAATTATGAACAAATTATTTTTTTACAACAATTTCATCTTCTCCGTATACAAATCTCATTTCCTCGCTTATCACCCTACCATAGAACAAACAAACAGAAAGTGTATAATTTCCAATAACCGTAGTTCTTTAAACCAACAGTTATAATTTCCAAGCTAATCATAATCTCATCAATCAAAGCCCTAATGGGTATTCTAGAATGCCCAAGAAAACAAATGCAATATATAATAATACAGATTCAGTAAAAGAAACAAAGGGAAATAATCAAAAGTGAAGGAAACGAAGTATGCGTGCAGTACGAAATTTCAGGGTGATCTTGGATGTCACGTTGAAGTTCGTTTCACCAACATGATGGGGGGATTAAAGGCATGAGGTGAAAGAAAAAGGGGCAAGAAAGAGAGAGAGATAGCCTCCAAGTCTCAGGATCTCATTTACAGTACAAATTAGTTGTGGGCCGGTCCCAGAAGGCTTAATGGCCGCAGAACACGCAAAGAGGTTAGGTTTAATGAAGACCGCGCGTTATCCGTGACGAAGCCCGCGTGGCCAGTTGTGCATTTCACCCTCGATGCGTTCCCAAAGGCGCACATCTTATATATACTATATATATATATATAATCAGGAAGATGTGTAAGTCTATGATAAAGTTGAGCCACCGAGAAGGGAAAAGGAGGAGGAGAAAAGAGGAGAGAAAATGAAACAAGTATTATGGTCAACTGTATATATAAGCAAAGGATATATTATTGTGGATACCTTGAATACGAGTTAAACGAAGATTTATGCTGCAACGCGTTAATATTAACAACAATGAGCAATCGCGAGGTACATTGTCCACAGTGTCACTTTAAAGCTGCAGTACTGAGTGATAGGATTCTGTTAACAATATTAAGGAATAATATGTCGATTTGGAGTCGAAGGGGCGTAAGTGCAGTTTATATGCAGAACTTATGCCAATTTGGTTCTAAAGTGTTTGAAAATGAAATTTTCAATTTCAGACGAAAATCCATGCCATCATCAGTATTCTTTAGAATTTTTCGGAAACTAAGCGAGATAGAGCGATTTTGCATTCTTAGGGTGAAAAGGATGTATCTCGATTATTTATCGAGGTATTAAAAAAAATGGGGAAAAACTTGGATTAAATGAAGAATCTGAAAATTTTCGATTCTCGTATTTTTAAAGCGATTATTTGATGATTTGATTTGTTTTTCCTAAGAATTTTTGGTGATTATCTGAAAAACAAGTGCAAGATTTAAGTTGAAAATGTTAAATGTACTCACACTCAAGTCTTCCATTCTGATTGTCTTCCTGTGTACAGTCCTCTTAATCCTCAAATTGCAAAACTTCAAAATTACTCTAACATTGAACGTACCACACGCAATTAACACACGTTTACACTATCGCAATATTTAAAAAACACTCTACACACACATAGCATAAGCAACACTTACTTCACACTTTGCCACAAATTATTATGAAAAATGAGTCAAATGCCTTTTTTTTAATGAAATACTTTCAGTTTAACGTGAATTTGTTGATACGACTCGTCGAGTCGATGAACCCTTGACGATGCCGGCATCGCTGACAGAAGATCCTGAGAAACATCTTCCACCAGTCGTCGAAATCACCACAAATCCCAAATATCCTTTTTTAACTCGAAATAAACATAAATTAAATCACCTCACTTTGCACATTAATAAGATAAAAATCCAAAAAATCCTCATGAAGTCTGCACCATTTTCTCGTGTGTTTACTGCTCTTGCTTCTGTGTGTTTACAAATAAAGCCACAAACTCTCAATGAATCGGCCCCTGATCAATGAATGAACCCCTCAAAAATTTTATCAACTTGTCAAACGAATGTCATCGAAAAAGACGAAGAAAAGAGGTTTAAAGAGATTTAAAGATATTTTTAAAAAACGGAATTTCTGTGATAAAAGCGAATTAATGAATGGAAAGCTGAAGGGCAGCAAGACCGATGCGTTCGCCGACACGGTCTGAGACTGACTGACTCGAGAGAAGCAAAGGGGCCGGTGTATAGCCGCCAGTTTGGAGCACTCATTTCGTACGCACGCGTAACACACACAAGAGCGAGAGAGAAAGAGAGAGAGAGACTCTTAAGTTTCCGCAGTATACTGAGGGAAAAAAATATTTTCTAGAAATGAAAATAATTTTGAGACAAAACTTTTCTCTTATTTGCGATGAACAATGTAAGAAAAGTAGAGGATTTAATTAAGAGAAATCAATACTTATTTCTCTCAATATTAATTGCTTTTAGTTCGAAATTGCACCGGATCCATACTCATTTTGTGTTATTAAATTTTGCTAAGTGATGACGATAAATAAACAATTATTTGTCCAAATCTCCCTCCTGCATGGATTCAATCTCAATCATATTTGCCATTAATATTTTCACGTGGAATTTTTATCAAATAATAATGTATTTGCACGAAATAGGAAATCTTAGTCCAAACATACCCAAATTTGGCTCAAAATCGGAATGTATTTTTCGTCAACTATTCTCTAAGAGGCTTATTTTATTGATTGATGTAAATGAATTCAAATTCATCCTAAATAGCCACGAGGATTTGTCCAAAACATAAATTCTCTAAATGGAAAAAATCCATTGGCAAACACCATTTCCCGATTGACATGAAATATATAATATTCATAGAAAATATTTTTTTCTCTCAGTATAGGGGGAATGAAAATTCAATGAAAGATCAGAAACAGTTCAATCTATATAATATATTTTTTTTTGATTTTTAAAATGATGAAAACATCGATCATCAGCCATTTTTCCATTTAATTTGTTTATAACAAATAAAAATATTGAGTTTCAAAAATCGAAATAATTTTGTTTGTGTTTATACGCTCTTTCGCAATAAAAAAGTACTCTTGCATTTCCTTCGTAAAACTGATATTTAACGAGATAGAAGCATTCAAAGCTGGAGTGAAATGCATTTCACTCCAATTTTTGAAAAAAAAATTTTTTTTTTTTGTTCGTATAGGAAATGATTTTCCTAAGCCACTTCAACAGCACATCCAAAAATGAATAAAATCGAAAAAAAAAGCTTGAAAAATAAGTGAAATAGTGTGGAATGCCTCAGATATAGAAACTATCTTGGACATTAAGGCGGAGTACTATGCTATGACGTAGATGAAGATTAACAAAAACAGAAATAAACTAATTGTATTAACGAGTATACACGTTATCGCCTTCTTCTAATCCTGTATTATTGATTTAGTAGTTACTGAAGTGCCCCAGTGATTAATCTGATTACGGGATAATTGAAGTAAACACAAATGGGGGAACGATGTTTCATTACGTTTTTGTATTATATTTATGTAGTAGAGAGAATTGCAGATGTAAGGGGATAATCTCCAAGTTTTTTTGTCCCCTCTTATCCGCTGATATTGTAGTGTATATACCGTTTTTTTTTTTTTGGGGGAGAGAGGGGTGAAGAGGGGTCTGGGATTTTTCTGGGGACCGCAAGCTGAGCAAGCTGATGGATGAATTGCAAATCTCGTTTATGTGTGTATATGTGCGAGAGATGATTGGGATTTGATTGGAAATCTTAATATAATGAAAATCACGCGTTGATCGACAGTTGTATTTTATTCCTTTTTTGCTCTCAGTTGGGGGAGACTAATTCGGATCAGTAAAATCTGTCTTTTGTTGTTGAGTTTATCACGTGCTATTGTCATGTTGTTATATTGTCACCTTAGAAACAAAGGGGCGTAAGTCCTGTGTATAAGCATAACACTTACGCCTCTTTTTCTGTCACCTTAGAAACAAAGGGGCGTAAGTCCTATATATATGCATAACACTTACGCTCCTTTCTTTCTGTTTACCTTAAAAAAAGGGGATATAAGTGATATGTATAATCTATAGCACTTACGCCCCTTTGCCTCTAAGATGACGATATTTTTCACTTATTTTAGGGGATGAGAAGCAATATTACTGTACTTGTGGCTATATGCATTGGTAAAACATTCATATACATTCTGTAAAGTGTTATTTGCTACCGGAGGCCCTGGAACCCCTTTCATTCTTCCCGCGATTACTTTTGAAAAAGAAAAGAAAAAGAAGAAGAAGAAGAAGGGAAAAAAAAAAGAAGTGAAATTCTTTCCTTCTCTTTTACTCGTTCTTTTAAGACTCAACCGACGCGCCTGGCGTGCGATCCGATCGTCGACTGGTGGTTTTCCGCTGGTGAATTACGGCCACCCCAATGGCCAAGAGGAAGGATGAAAAAAAAAAAAAAAAAAGGAAAAAAGAAATAAGACGAGAGGATTCGATTATCCAGTAGGTTACCTCCTCTCTCTGTATATATGGACTTGTAAATTAATTCTTCTTTTAATTGTTTCGTTATCGATTGGATCAAGTAATTCGATTTTAATAACAGACATCACCAAGTGTTTTGGGTCAATATTTATTCAGGATGTCTATTGAGATTTTTGGGCGATTTTTTTTTTTTTTCGTTTTTTTTTTGGTGAATTTTTTTAAATTGTTTGAATTTATAAAATTGATTAAAGAATGAGGAGGATCAATCACTTGTGCTTATGATTTGCCTCAATGACGTGCGGGCTGGTTGGTTGGAGGGAAGGGGGGGGGGGGGGGAGAAATAATTAATGAAAAGAAAGATGAATGGAAGTGCAGGCGTGAGGGAATAAAAAAGAGATCGATTGTAGTCGATTGCAAGAGAAAAAGAAAAAAAAAAGACAGTAGGTAGGATCTGAAAACAACTATGGTGGCGTCCATTTGTCCCACCCAGACATTTTGGTATTTCCCGTCCGCACTAGATCTTAAATCACGATAGTATTTTGAATAAAAAGAATATAAAACAAGTTTAACATGAAATTTTGTGAACCCGTAAAAGAACAACGACATTAATTTAAATTTAATTTATGATAGTGAGAGGAAAAAAGAAGAAAAAAAATATACGAAGATTAAACGGAAATAGACTGTGGTGAAAAATGGAGGAGTAGAGGACATTCTTGAAAAATCACAAATTAAATTCAATCTTACAAAATTCCATTGAAATCTCCATTTTACTCTTGCATTAATCCTCAGTGGCTTTGATTGGGTGAAGAGGGATTTTCTGGTGGCTTATTTCAGCTGCGATGTTGCCAAATTTACTCTATACTGGCCTAGTGCGTTTACTGTGTTTTCGGCAACGTCGTTCACTAGACAACTTAATCCATTTCTTCAACTCTGCAGAATATGTCCATTAAAAAAAATCATAATTTATCTTAACAATTCAATAAATGCAATTAATGGACCTGCAAGGCAAAAAAAAGTATGTGGGATTTTTTTTAAAGGGAACGCTTCAATGAAAAAAATTGAAAAAATTCCACAACAATGTAGACATATTAGAGCATCTCTTCAAATTTTTTCAGATTTTTTGGCAAAATCCTTCACTTCGAAAAAAAAATTCTTGCTCAAAGTGACGGTTTTGTCCTATCCCCACTCCTTACTTGCAGCATTCCCCTCTGCGCAGTTCAATGCGCAGAGTATCAAAATACGTACATAGATACATTTGAAGCGGTCACGCTTAATTCTGATTGGTCCCCCCAATTTTTCTTCCAGAACATCACGTTTAACAGCTCACTCATAAAAAAGCAAGAACGGAACTCGGGGAATCCCTCGCAGAAAAACCAGTCTAGTCTAGGGTTAATTCCCAACATCTACCATAAAGTGTTTATGAAATATCTAATACGCAGAAAAACCCATAGGTGAAAACTGCCGGGAATTTGTGTGTATGTGTGTGTGTGTATGTTGAGCCTGAGCACGATGAACTTAGCGGCAAAAATTGCCAACGATGCGGATAGGCTAAAGAGAAAAAAAAGAGGTGAAAAAGAAAAAAAAATCAAAGAATGTGCGTATGTATGGGTGAAGGGTAAGGAATGAAAAGGAAGACTAACAACATCGAGAAGGAAGAGAGGTCTGATCATCCATGGAACGCGATAGTGTGTATACATACTCTCTGGTAAAGGTTAGTACAATCTGTGTAAGTTCGTCAGGGATATATTTTACGTGAGGTTATGATTGTGCGCATCGGTTAACCATACATGTGTTTTTTGTCTTGCTTCATCTCTCTCTCTCTCTCTCTCTTTTGCTCACGCATGAAGATACATATAGCCATGAATTTTTTTCATTTGTTTATTTAATCCTAGCACATTTGTAGACTCTTCACTGTATAGTTTAGGTTTAATGTTATGCTACAAATCAGTGGAATAGGGCGGCATTTCATCTTCCCCCTCAATTACACGCTTATCACGTTTGGATATTATTGTCTTCCGTCAAATTATCGTTAATGCACGTCGATTAATTATTCACCATGTGTTCACCGTAATTGCGAGTGTAAACAGTAATTCTAAGAATGGAAGTCATAAACATTGAACTTCTGAAAAATTTTAATTTCATTTACCAACAGATATTTCATCTTCATAATATTTACATATTGGGCTAGTGAACCAAAACAGAGAGGATTTCTTATTAATCGGCCTTGCGAATGTTTAAGGAGAGGGGGGGGGGGGGGGAGGGCATCACGTATGTAATACGACTCCAGATGACGTGAGATTCAGAGTAATCAAGTGAATGGACAGAAAAAATGTGATGAGATGAATGAAGAAGAGATGTGTAACTAGAAGGAATTTTTTATTTTTTTTGGCTGTTTTGCAAGAATGGAATAACACAAACAAGATTGGAAGGATGTGGAGCAACCACGAACTCATGTCCTGTAATCATATCAACCGCATGATCGATAAACTTATCGGCTTCTGCAGTATGTTGAGGACGCAGAGATACATTTTAGTATTTTATTATGAAAATAGAGAGAAATCAGGGGAAATATTTGAGATATGTGTTTTTTTTTGATGATTTCATTGGAAAGATGGGAAAATTTTGGGTGGAAAATATATTTTCGCACTAGGAAAAAAAGGGGCGTAAGTGCCATGCTTATGTACAGCACTTACGCCCCTTTGTTTCTAAGGTGATGATATGTAGAAATTCCGTTTTGAGAATTTTTCAAAAATTCTATTTTTTCAAAGGGAAAATAAAAATTAATTGAAAAATATCAATTTGTTTGGGGGATATTTGTGGTTTTATTCAACGAAGCGCAAAAACTCTGAAGTGAGATGAAAGATGAGATCATTTGCCATAAATATTTATGACTTTGAAAAGGAAATTATCAATTTTTGAGATGAGATGAGATACTGAGAGGGTATAAAGTAATTTTTACAAAATAGCACACAAGTAGGGCAGACGGGGGCAAAATGGACCTGTTCGTCAGAATGATTTGTGATTTTTTTTTGAAAATAAATGCTTCTCGAGAAGAATCTAAACAATTTACCAACAATGTCCACAAATTGGAGCATCTTCTCAATTTTTTTAGATTTTTTCATTGAATCCTTCGCTTCCTGAAAAATTCCTGAATCCCGTTACATCGGAGATCCACCTTCAAAATTTAATCATTTTTTTTGCATCAAAACAATATAAGTCAATGGCAAATGATCTCACCTTTATTTTGAGAGCAGCTCCAAATCATTACGACAAATAGAACCGAAAATATTTCCAAAAAATGAATTTTCCCAAAAATAGAAAAAGTACCCATTAAAAAAAATATAATTTGCAAAAATATACCAAGAAAATCACTTCTAACACATATTTTCCATCGTAAATTCCTTCACCTTTTCAATGAACTCATTAAAAAAAATTCCATTTCAAGCCATTTCCATTAAAATCTCCATTCTACCCCATTTTCCCTATTACATTGTATCCTGGAGTTTTCTGTTTCTCATTCACCATTTGAATTAAATTGGAAAGTCAAGGAATTGTGTAATCAAGGGTGACTGTGACACAGCAGCAAGCATTACGTATCTCATAGAGAGCGACATACCAGACGCAGTCACAGCAGAGCAAAAGATCCCCTGAGATAGGAAGGGAATAATGCCAACTACCGCGTTGATATGGTAATGTTAATGTTGAGAGTCTAGGATTTCTTCGTGATCTTGTATACTACACACTAATACCATTTGTTGAACAAAGAAAGGAAAATATAACATTTCTCCTTCTCATTCTTTCCTGTATATATGTTGGGCTATCCTCATGAGCTTATAAGGATCGGATTGCTTTTGTTGAAACTTAACACTTCTGATATTACGAAACAATCGAATACCTTATAATAAAAAAGTCACGGAATGAGAAAGTATACATATATATCTGAAAAAAAAATTTCAATCTCATTTTTCTTTTCCGCAGCTTGTTTATACACTTTTTCATATCATCTCCATTTCATGCTGGAAAATGTTGTGCATTTTTATATTTTTCAGCTCTGCGCTTATTTCCCCCGGGGACATCCGCGTGTATATATATAGATGTACACTGAGAAAAAAATATTATATAGTTCATGTCAATTGGGAAATGGTGTTTGCCAGTGGATTTTTTCCGTTTAAACAATTGATGTTTTGAACGAATCGTACTTAGGATGAATTGGAATACATTTACATCAATCAATAAGAACAATCCCTAAATTTGTGGAACTTGTGATTATATTTCCAAAAACGATATTTATATCGAGACAGCAAATTCTCAGTATGAAAAGAGCGAAAAACAAGAAATTGAAAATATACTTATGTAAAAGACAAACGGTCACACTTTTTGTAATTTTTGCAATTTTGTAATTTAGAATGAAGCTTAATTATACCCCTTTGTAAAAGATGAATTATCTTAATACAAAAACTATATACATTTACATCAATCAATAAGATGAACCTTTTAGAAAATAGTTGACGAAAAATACATTCCAGTTTTGAGCCAAATTGGGGTATGTTTGGACTAATATTTCCTATTTCGTGCAAATACATTATTATTTGATAAAAATTCCACGTGAAAATATATCAATGGCAAATATGATCGAGATTGAATCCATGCAGGAGGGAGATTTGGACAAATACTTTTTTATTTATCGTCATCAGTTAGCAAAATTTAACAACAAAAAATGAGTATAGATCTGGTGCCATTTCGAACTAAAAGCAATTAATATTGAGAGAAATAGATATTGATTTCTCTCAATTAAATCCTCTACTTTTCTTACATTGTTCATTGCAAATAAGAAAAAAGTTTTGTCTCGTAATTATTTTTATTTCTAGAAAATATTTTTTTCCCTCAGTGTATGCACATTTCCCCTTTGCTACGCCTCGAGGTTTAACAAGCAGCCGGCATGGTCTACAGGAACATCCACGGAATCGATTCCGCGGCGTGTTCGAAAGCAGCAGCAGTATCACGCAAACCTGGCAGCAGCAGAAGCAGAAGCAGCATCGGATGTGGGGTGCCGCCACTGGCTGAAGAAAAGAAGAGGACCTCCCTTTGCATATACTCTATGTACATATATATGTATGTATATATATATGTAGCTTTTTCTCTCCCTCTTGTATTTCTTTGCCAAGAGAAATAAGATCTAAAACACGAGGATTTACATGTGTATACATAAGCGCGGCTGCTGCCTGCGGTTTTTATACGAGACGAGTATCAGACTGCTTGATGGTGTTGGTGAGTGCACGATGTGGTAGAGCCTTAGCGCGAAGGAGTGTTTATGGTAATCCCCCGTGCAGGGTGGCCCTCCCTCGCTATTCGTATTTTCTTGTGTGGCTCTCTCTCTCTCTCTCTCTGCTTTCACGTGATACTCGCAGCATCTACTGCAGCAACTCCTCAGAGACTTATTCTCGCGTTCTCATATCCACCTTTCCCATGTACACATATACATACACAGTCTCCTCCCCCTGTTCTTTGAGGAATTTCTCGGTTATCAGAAATTTTTATTCTCATGATAGGGGGAAGTGGGGGCGAAATGGACCTGCGGGGCAGAATGATGTGGGATTTGTTTTTTTTTTGAGTCAAGACCTTGGTGGAAGTAATTGAAAAAATTACACAACAATGTGGACATGTTGAAGCATCTTCTCAAATTTTTTCAGATTTTTTCGCAAAATGCTTCACTCCGAAAAAAAACGTGATAATGTTACTGGTTCGGTTTTATCCCCACTTCGTGCGGAAAGCATTCCCCTCTGCGCAGTTCAATGCGCAGAATGCTGAAATATGTCCAAAAGTGTTATTGCAACCGCCGCGCTTAATTCTGATTGGTCCATCAAAGAATTAGAGTGGGGGAGGAACTTTATTGGAAGTCTACTGTATTTTAAGGTGAATTTTTTCATATTTTCTGGCCGTGTAGTTTATGAAATATGAATTATCAAAGTTACTGAAAATAAAAGTGGTGAGGATGAAACGCCCTAAATCGGACAGAAGTAACGAGATTACTAAAAAACCACCGGGTTGACCCATTATTTAAAAACTATTGGCGAAGAGAACAGCAATCTAACTAAATAATAGAAGAAAAAAATATTCAATTCTCCGTATAGTTATTGAGAAATTTTAATTAGAAGGTAGTCGTAACTATTTACCTCTCTCTCTATATCATTCATGTCATAGCAGATTAATATAAAAAAAATTCGAGAAAAACAATTATATTCACAACCTGAAGATATGACTTTTGAATACTTTAATCACTTTTTCGGCTAAATTGAAGCACTTTCTCCCGAATTATCAGCAATTATTCGGAAACTAACCTACAAATCCTCATTTTTTCCTGTTTTATCGACCGTACTCTACGATACTACCTTAATCATCAAATCTTAACAAAATCTCCCATTCATTGCTTTTTTTTTCTGCATTTTCAGGAGAGCCGCCCCATTCGAGGAGACTCGTTGATCCTAGAATGTATAATGATTCTTATGTCTCGCCACCGATCACAGCTCGTGACGGCTCCACCAGCCCGTGGGGCTAATAACAACACACGTGATATATGACTGCAACGGATTCTCAAGCTCCGGCTTCATTCTTTACTACCATCCACATGTGTGTATAACCCCCATGTACTACGAGTCTTTAAACCATCGTGGATAATCATTCTTTTGATACACTATTTACTCGTCTTGAGTGTGCATTACAGAAATAAAGTGGGCTTTTTTTTTTTACTCTCAGACAGATTTTCATGAGTTATGCATCTATTTGGTTATTCATATTTCCTGTATCTCGGCCGATAAGTTGGTCCAGTGTGTGTTAATACATACGCAGAAGTCGTAATTGACTCAATTGAAGTTATGAATTTTTTTTTTTTTTTTTTTTTTGGTGTCTCAATCTGTGTGACGCCGCGCTCCTTTTGCGTATGCCGCGCACGCGGAGCCAAAAAAAAAAAGAGCCATCAAAATATTCATTGAGTTTCATAACTCACGTGCAAAACTCGAGTTTTAATACGGCAAGATCACTTAATTCGCTTCGTGTTGAGGCTATTAGCTGTTCGTGCCTGTGACGAGTTAATTGGGGCCGCGCAGAGTTCCGAGAGTTCGTCGCATGACGGCTATATCGTTTTTTCGCCTTTTTTATTCAACTGCTTCCGTATATAACTTTATAATACCCGAAATTTGTAGAATGAAAAAAAGGTCAGTTGAGGATTTTTTTTTTTTAGAATGAAGAGCTTTGAGGAAAAAATCTGAAAAAATTTGAGAAAAGTCTACAAAATATCTGTATTTTTGTGGAATTTTTTCAAGTTTAACTCTCGTTGTTTATAGGGAATTTATAAAATTAAACAACATCAATTATTGTCAAATCGCGACGTTTTGCTGAACAATGTCAGCTTCTTTAGGCTCTTGACTTTATTGATATTTTGTTAACTTCAAATTATTTTCCATAATATGGAGTAACAAGCCGTCCTCAAACTTTTTTTTTTTTTTTTGCAACAAGTCATATGAAAAATAAACATTTAAATGAACGAATACGTTACACGATTACAAATAAATTAAACAGATAACACAGAAATACAATGATACATTACTTTTTCAAGTTTTTTTGAATGGCGCTTCACTCAGAAAAGGATGTCGTATGCGCAAAAAATGAGCAATGTCTTATGTGAAGAAAATTTCCTTTTGAAGAGACTCGAAGAATTTTCCAAAGACTGAATTATCAAACTACACGAGAATCCCTTATTATCCATCATAAAATATTCTCTAATAAAGAGGAAAGAAAAAAAAGTAGAGGAATATATAATTTACAGAAGTTAAAATGCATTTACTTTGGCTTAGCCGGTGGCTCAATTTTACGAATACGTAGATGAATATACGATACATGTATAAAATAATAAAAGAAATGAAAGAAAAAAAAAAAGTTAAAAGATGGCTGACTTCCGGGACTGGTAGCCGATGGAAGAAAGACAAGAAAAGCAAGTTGAGAGATAGAGCGATGTGAGAAAAAGAGAGAGAGAGAAAAAGAGAGAAAAGGGATTATCAGGGAAGTCATAAGAAAACGAGTGGAATAATGTCTTTATTCTCGCTCGAGCCGCTACATTCTCGGCCTTGTTCTACCGGCGATAATTATACGTTACCAAAGCTTTGCAGAGTCCCCTTCAATTAAGAACCGACCCCTCAAAGAAATCACCTGGCCTCGCACTTTTCCCATCTCTTCTTGGCTCAGCAATGATTATTGAGAAAATTTTTTTTAAAAACCCCTTCGACTTTGTTCTTCGAATACAAGAGAAAACCTCGGAAACTTGTTAATTTCTTGTTCAGCCGAGAGTGACAAATTTTCTTGCACAACGTTACTCCTTTTCGCACTGTTAAACGTTGAAACATTACCAGACGATTTGTTTAGGATTTAACCAGAAATTAAAAGTGCCTGCATCAATTTCTTCAGAAAACAGTTTAAAAAGAAGACATTCATTTTTCAACATAATTTGACGAAAAATAACTAGTTTACGTCAACTTCCGATCGATCATTTTTCAAATATCGATTAATCGATGCGATATATCGCAGTGAAGTCAAGATTTGATAGCTTCGAAAAAAAACTATATTATAGCAACTTCCGATCGATCATTTAAAAATATCGATTAATCGATGACCGATTATCGATTAATCGATGCGATATCGTATACCATTCGATACTTTAGTTGCATCTATTTTAGTTTGAGGGGACATCAACTTCCGGTCGATCATTTCAAAACATCGATTAATCGATACGATATCTCGCATTAAATTGGAGAATATCGATTACCATTCGATAGTTTGATTGCACGTATTTCAATTAAAAGAGAGTTTCATTGCACGTATCTTTCAGTTTAAAGGGGAAAAAAAGGACGATAACTGACGATCGATTATTGAAAAATATCGATTAGTCGATACGTTATCGTGCCTCAAATTTCTAGATTAAAGAAAATTTAAAGGGATTTTTATTGCACTTATTTCAGTTTTAAGGGAAAAAAAGGGACATTAACTTCCGATCGATTATTGAAAAATATCGATTAATCGATACGATACAGTGCATTCAATTCTCCAGATCAAAAGGATAAAAGGAATCATTCAAAGTGAATTATTTTGCAGAAAATACCTGACAAACCGATGACTTCACAATTACAACACAGAACAGAAGAAAGTCTCCTGCCATCATCTTCTTATCTTCGTCAATAAAAAAGATAAAAAAGAGGAATAGATAAATCGCATGGAGGGAGAAAGTGTGCGCTCATAACTGCCCCCCCCCCCCCTCCCCCCCTTACAACATCCACCACCCATCGCATTAGTTTGAGCCATAACTTAAACCACAGCCGACATCGGCGCTCCCGATGGCTCACTAATTATCGTCTGCTTGGCATCGCTCTTCTATACATCCTGGCCAGTGTATACAACGTGAGTCGATACTTCTTCTGTGGGTGACGGGACGAGTTGAATACGAGGGACAAACGCACGTTCAATCCATTGGTCGGCGTCTTTCATTTAAACCGCACTCCCAACCCCCTCTTAAAATATATTTTTTTTTTCCCTTTTTTTTTTTACCTTTTTCCCTCCTTCAAAACTTGCTTTATTTTCTTGTGTATATTGTTGAGTACTGGACAACTTACATCCATGCTGGGAGATCACGTTCTCTATATAGCTGTCACTTTATATCAATTATGGATTAATATATAGGCACCATGAAGCATATTAAAATGCTACGTGAATATATCCACGACATTGTCTAACTTCTTATTTTTTAATTTTTTTTTTTTCAGGTTTTCAACGATAAAAATTGACCAAAGAAATGTCAAGGACTGATCCATCTGTAATTGACATTGATATTCATCCTGATGATGGTGCTAGACTCAGTGAAATAGTACACTATGTCATGAAACACACGAACTACAGCCAGGGTAGAGCAAAAAAAGCAGTTATTGAGGTACTTGTGACGGGAATTGCCAGTGAAAAAATCATTAAGACATTACGTGGAAAATATGTACTGATTAATCCAGCTAAACCGGATGGTCTTCATTACAAAATACGCCAGCCTAAATTCAGCGATAGCAGCAATAGTAGCAGCAGCAGTGATGAGGCAAATTGAGTGAGACACACACATATACACAATGTGAAGAAGGAAAATTAAAGGAAATTTGAAAAAAAGATTTTTTTTTCAGAAACTTGTGCATTTTAATTAATTCAGTTGATTTAATTCTTCAATTTAATTGATTTATTTTGATGCTTTAATTTCCATCATTACGCGATAATATGAGTTTTAACTAACATAGTTTGAATCAATAGGTTAGAAGTTAGACTTAAGTAAATTAGAGATTTCTCTTTTATTTAAGGATGTTTGTAATGTGCAGCTTAAAAAAAAGTTACTTTTTTGTAGAAAATTGTTATTAACAATTTATACGAGATAAAATCATCAAGGCTGACTCAGTGAGTCTGTAACGACTGTAGTGAGGAATAAAATAAGCCCCAGAAAGCCAAAATTGAGTGAAAACTTAAAGATTCTTACAATTTTTTACATTGCTTTAGATCTTAAAAAATTTTAAAGAATGTAAAAAATTGTACCAATTTTTCAATTTTCAATCAATTTCTTGTTTTAATGGCTCATTTTGTTCCTTATGACATTCTTCAAATACTTACTGAATAAGTTTTGAGCCATTCATCTTGTATACATTGTTATTTACGATTTCATACAAAACATTGACATTTTTTTTTCGATTGTACCTCCGAATCATCTTTAAGTTCAGCTAAAAATCTCATGAACGAACGCTTCTATGATCGAAATTACCGCCAAGGAGTAACGAAAGACCCAGTAAATTTCAAATTTTCACATCAATTAATTGACGATACTTATAAATATTTTTATCGTTGAAAAGTGTCGATGACTGGAGAAGAAAATCATAAAGTCAATGCTTGTATTATTTCATGAAAAAAATCATAATGATTACTAAAACTTAATTATTCTATTATTAAATGTTAATGAATCAAATTTTCTATCATTTTGTTAATGAGTTAAAGAAAAAAAAGTAAGGAAATTATATAGTATTTATATACGATTGTCCAAAGGCTAAAAAAATGCAGAATCGCGTAAATAAATGAAAAAAAAACAATGAATTTAAAAAATTTGAAATTTACTATGTCTTCCATTACCCCTTAAGAGTGATGTCACGAAATAATAAATTAAGAAAATTAAAGGGAAATTTATGTTGAGAAAGACGCCTTTTTAATAGGGCATCCTCACCTTCGAGGTAATACCAGAGGCTGACGACTAGAGTCCTCGTAAATATAAGCAGTCATGTGGACGTCTCTGTGGAGCTTACATACAACACGTGTAGAGTATATAAAAAAGAACTGTGGAGAGGAAGAGGGGGGAGGGAAAGGGATTGTGTGTGTGGTGGAAAAGGGCATTATACCCGGGCACCATTTATCTGGTTACCTGGTTGGTGGCGGTGAAGAGAAGATTATCATCTAGAGTCCGCGCGAGGTCCTGCCAGTATTTGTCATGAAGATGCGACCTACCGATAGGGGGTGAACGCGGCATCGCGCCTGGCCTGTACAAACTTTAGCTGGAGTAAACCCCCTCCCTCCCCCTTCCCCCCCTTTTTTTTTCTCTCTCTTTCTTGTCCTTTACAGACCGGATTCTTTAGCGTACAGAGCCCGCTGTAATTTACCGTGCAACCGCGGGCGCGCGTCATGTCACGCACCATCGCAAACGTGTCTCGGTTCTTTCTTTATTTTATTCACAATTTCTGCCAACTTATTCTCTGAGAGGATAGAGAACAAATCCTTTCCGTTATTCATTGTCCAATTTTTTTGGGGGATTTTTTTTTCTTTTTTTTGGGACTCGTGATGTTGTGGATATCATGGTTGTCGTTGTCGCAAAGTTAGGCACATGATTTGGGGGGGGGGGGGGGGGGGGGGGGAGGGGATTATGGGAAGTTCTTCTCGTCTCATGGATAAATAAAGTTTTGGTAAAAATGCGGTAATAAGGGGTAAAATGGCGATGTTTTAGTTTTTATATCTTCTGTTTTGAAAATCACGTGTAATCAGGTGAAATAATTGAGATGGGCTTCTTCTGATGATTCTATTGAAAAGCTGAGAAAATTTACATTAGAAAATATGTGCCAAAATTTTTATTTTTTGGAAAATTCATTTTTTTCGGGAAAAATTAAAAAAATTGAAAAATTTCACTTTTTTGAGGATATCTACGGTTTTATTGGTCGTAGTGGCTTAGGATCAATCTTAAATGGAAGATGAGATGATTTTCTATCCATTTATGTTGTTTTAGAAAAAAAAAAACATCGATTTTTGCAGATAATATGATGAAAAAAATGGATTTCCATAAAATGAGGCAGAAACTACTCAAAAATTGATAGAAAAAAAAATTAGAATGACATAAATTCATGGAAAATGATCTCGTCTTTCATTTAAGATCGTTCCCAGGTCACTGCGACGAATAAAACCGGAGACATTTACAGGAAAGTTCAAAAAATCCAAAATTAAAAGGGTTTGATCCCCAATTCGTGCCCAAAAAGTAGCATTTTTGTGAAAAAAATGCGATAAATCACTTCTAACACATGTTTTCCATCAGAAATCTCTTCAGATTTTCAATAGAATTCTTTAAAAAAAAGCCACTCCAAACCGTTGCATTAAAATGTCCAGTTACCCCCACTTTTTCCTACAAGTTTATAGAAAAATGTTATGTGAATAAACGAAGGGGCATCTTAATCGGCAAAACAAGTCTTCTGCGGTTGCTGGGTCATTTTGCATAAAGTGTATCACTGGAGGGCATTAGCGGTGTGACTGGTTAAAGCTAACCGACACATTCTCTCCTCGCTACTATCCATATTTTTTTTTTATCCACTCCACCTCTTTTCCCCCCTTTTCTTCTTCTCCCATCCCATTTTTTTTCTTCCTCCTCTCAGCATTGAAAATTTCTTGCTGCCACTACCAAGGCGTTCTTCCATGAACGCCCGGAAAAAGTAACAAGGAAGAATTCAACACGAGTTTCTTATCGTCGACTCGATTAGTCGCAACGATGAGAAAGTTCTCGACTCTTAAATGAAGTAAGAAAGCCGCTGATGTCTTCATCAACTCAAGAATCCTGTATACTTGATGGTTTACTCGTTTCTTTTCCCCACTTCTCTTTGTTTTCAAATGAATTCCATGAAAATAACGTTACCAATGCTGGCACTGGTAAAAGCATCACACAGAAGGAAAAATTTATCATTTTAATTCAAGAAGATCTCAACCATTTGGAATTGTTAATGTTCACTTTAGAAATGAATCGTTAACTTAGAAACAAAGTGGCGTAAATGCCAAAAAAACGCTCGATTCTGGAGTGAAAGAGGTGCATCTCTCAAAATCACGTCGAAACGTTTTTTTATGATGTCTCTGACGTTATTTGGATTGCCAATGTTCGAGTGAAAAGGACGTATCTCCGCACTTATGCTTTTTTTTTTATTTTTTAATTTTCTTGACTTCATGTTGGAGTTATGTTTATTTCAAAAAATCTTAATTTGGCACTTACGCTTTTCTGTTTCTATAATTCCTTCATATGACATGAGAATATTTAGAGTTACGTCTTTTTTTTCCTTCGAATTCTTCATCTGAAGATGGCATATTAGAGTACTTATGCCTTTTTTTTCGAGTTTTTATAATGAGAAATAAAATGCTTGGAAGGAATACAACCAGGCCTTGTGTTACTTGTAATAAAAAAAGGCATGTACTGGAGATACGCCTCTTTGTTATTATTAATCCTCTTAAAAAAAAAATACATTGCGAGATTTTATCGAACTGCAACAATTGATATGGAATCCATCGAAGTCCTGTAATGCCTAAATTTCATTGATTGCCAAAATATCTATTGGCAAGAACATTGAGAGCTACCTTCCAGCAGCACATTTA
Source organism: Aleiodes leptofemur (assembly GCA_963942555.1). NCBI lineage: Eukaryota > Metazoa > Arthropoda > Insecta > Hymenoptera > Braconidae > Aleiodes > Aleiodes leptofemur. The sequence continues at coordinate 2,523,194 of OZ012610.1, read as the reverse complement.
AGGTCTAATTCCCTAAATGCAGATAAACAAAAAATAAATGTTTCGTATTTGAATATCGTGCATAATATGTTACATTTCTCTCCATTAATAGAAACAACCATTTATGATTTAACGAGGTTCTACCCTCACACGGTAGTTCAAGAAAGCAACATAATTTTTTTATTTTTTTGATCAGTAAAAACCCGACGAAAATTAACTATTTTAATTATAAAAAATACATGTTATTTCGCTTCTTTTATTAATTGATTTTTTTAATAATAGAAGTATTAAAAATATTCAAGAAGTGGAATGACGGCTGCCTGCAAACTTCAAATTCTTGGATGTCAATTTTCGATTATTGTGCTTTGTTCCTCAAAAATATTAATAAATTCTTCTACCAATGTTAAGAATCTGTTAGCAACAAATTATTGCATTTGAAAAGAAAAAATTACGGAATAGAAACATATCGGTATACATTGATATATATTCGATCAGCTGATGCATGCAGCATAGCCAGGCCCTCTATCATTTCCGCCGCCATGACGTGTTTACTACAAATAAATTTTTTTGTATTGCGTTTCTTGAGCTTATTTGGCCGGTGAGGTGGGTCCGAAAGGATATCATTCAATTCTATACATATTCAATTATATCATATTAATTTTTAGTAGGAAAATATCTGTTAGATCTATAAAAAAAAAAATACAAAACGTCGCCAATAGAGTGGTTCTGTCATAAGGGCTCTCTATAAGCATGTGAAATTACTCATTTTTACTAGTTTTTTTCTCGATAACTAGACGGTCAATGCATTAATCATTCAACTAAAACGTGTATGATATATTTGTTTGTAACCTTAAAAAATTTCATGCAAAAATATCAAAAAATTTAAATTCACTCTTGAGAAGGGTAGAACCTCCTTAAAGGGAAAAAAAATTTCTTTTTAGTTTTGAAAAATGATGACGCAGATTCAAATATGCATAAATATTAGTGAGGTTTAAGCCACAATTCGCAAGGTGCGTGAGAAATTTGGTATTACAAGATTATGAGGCACATTTTTAGTGCCAAGGACTTTTTTTTGCCTACTTTTTTGAGTAGACTAGACTCCTTTTGCAGTGTATGTGCCATAAGCATAAGGACTTCGTGACATCATCTTAATATTTAGTACTGTATCCTAGAATCTATTGTAATAATTACGAAAATGACCTCAACACTAGTATTTTTGCCAAGTAAACATGCGAAATTCCTCTCTTTTTCTCTCTTTCTCTCTCTCTGTGCAGGAATATCCAAAGTGAAGCCCTCATTTCCTCTACGAATATAATACTTTATTTCGTCGTCGGTGGTAGAAACTTGTCGTCGATTCAGAGACAAAAGCGGCTTACCTGCGTCTACTCAAAACAAACATCACTCCACTCTATTCTCTACATGTCTCCGTCATCTTTCTGACTATTTCACGATGGTGTGGTATTCATTCACACTTGAATGTTACGCAACAATGCGTCTGAGAGAAGAGGAAAGGGAAAAATAAAAAGGAGAGAACTAAAGCTGGCTTGGATTCTCATTCACACGGAGCTCACAGTTAAACGATAATGGAAACGCTAAAGTGGGAGAGGGTCAAGAACAGAGTGACACCATCCGTGGATTTTTATTTTATTTCACGTTTTTTCCTCTAAAAACGAGGAAAAGAAGACTTGTAATTTTTTTTCAGAATGAAGTCCTCTTTGAAAAAATTCAAAAAATTTCCCCAAAATTTTGGGCATTTTGCAGCACTTTCCTGAATTTTTTCATATTTCTACACAAAGTCCTTCATTGAAAAAAAATTCCAACAGTCCATTTTGACAAAAAAATATTTAATTCTTTCATTTAATCTCTAAAGATTATAAAAAATCTAGTACATTTATAATTCATTCGCATTCTTAATCCCCTTTTTTCAGAGCCAAACTATACTTTTTCCTTAATTGCATGTCTTAATACTCTCAAATGTCCACAAATCATCTGTAAAAAAAAGTCAACCAGTTCTTTTTGTTAAAAAAAAAAAAACTCCCCAAGAAATATGAAGGATTAAGTAACTGACTCGTTTTATATCTCTCAATCCCATCCCAAACTCGTCATGTCTCCTCGAGACTGGCGCCCAAAAACCGTGTTATTTTCACCCAACGGTTAATTCTCCATTTCTAGATGATTATAACTAAAAAAAAAAAAAAAAAAAAGAGAACAGTACCAATTTGTTCATATTGAAACATTCTCCGTATTTCTTCCTATCTATTCTCCCTCCACCACTTGTTTCTCATCACTTGTTATTGCCAAACGAAAGTGGTAGAAAATGAAAACAAGAGAAGAAATAAAAGCCTGGAGTTAAACCGTAGAAGCCAGAGGATCGTTGATTACCAGATATCTTAATTACTGATATAGCTGTGTGCGGCCTAATTAAATCGTAACTCAATCAAGTCCTCTCCCAGAGTACCTCAAGAGAAGCACCAATAAGATAAAACTCCTCCATTCTGCACAAGTTTATCCACAATTTCCTCTTTTTTTTCCATTGGATTTCTCCTGTCTCTGCCAATCGATTGATTGTTCTCCCAGAAAACCCCTGAATTCCCTTTTTTTTCTCCTTTTTTTATCTTCACAAAGACACATGAAATAAAAAATGTAATTAATTGCATCTCTCGTTCTCTCGAACGGTCATTATAACGACTTTCCTTTACACGCTTATCCGCACTTACTCTACAACATTTTCGTACAAAATTTACTGGACATTGAATGAATATACGCTGCATATATAACGAACACAAAACAGATTATATTGAAGAGGAGAGAAGAAAAAAAAAAAGTGAGAGAAAGAGAAAAAGAAAAATCTGTGGAGTGCCCAAGGGAATTATGTCATTACTGAGTGCGATCGGAGAAGCGGGTTTTTATAAATTATGGTCCCAGGGACGCGTCATCGAGATAATACAGAAAAATGGGCCCGGTCCTCTCGGAAGCCACTCCGACACACACAGACACAGCATATACACATACTGCATATAGGCGCTATACTGGAGAGGTGCTTTTGCTTCGTGCAAATCTTTTCTTTGCTTCTTTTTTTTTTTATCCAAGTCTACACCTTTTCTCGCTCATTTTGCCTCTCGAGCCAGTCTCAAGTCTTCTGTGCTCCCTCATCCGTTCTACTCCCTTTTAAACAAGCCTCCCGATGAAGCTGTAGCACTGCGGCACGTCACCAGCATCGAGGGCATTCGTTAGTACGGATATAATGAATCACTGCAGACTTACTTTCCTGAGTCGAGTCAATACCGAAATGTACACTCTCATCTAAAAATGCATGCTAACATAGTGAAAAGATGGTTTTACAAGTAAAGAAATGGTTTTTCCGCACGCCGTGCGGAAAGTGGCCACTTTTCGCACGTTACGTGTGTGGTTAGTGGCACTTTTCACACGTTGTACATAAAAAAGCTGTACTTTACGAGTGCAGTGAAGATTTTGAGAATCAGGTGATTACAAAACTTGCCTTTGGCTTTTTTTGCAAACTCACATTCGTCTGAAAATACTTTACCGCACTTGTTAGGTAATGTACTATTTTAAGAAGCTTTTCCATTTTGGAATCCACTCTAAAAGAAAAACCTAAGCATGTCAGAAAACGACATTTTTGTGAAATTCAATCTATTATATTATAAAATCCTTTGTTTATTGCAGAAATTATTGCTCCCTAATGTACTCTGGCTTCACTCAATAAACATTCTAAGAAAAAAAAAACACTTCAACTCATCATTTGATGCCTTTATTTATTCGATGAACCATCTGTTCGAATTACTCTAGTTCAGCCAAAATTGATCTTTGCGCCTCGTAGATTGATTTGCAGGATTTTGTTGTAAGTTCTTGCTCTTCTTGAGTGTAGAGATGACGAATGTATGATTGTACACCATTTCTGCCGATTATGCAGGGAAGAGACATAAAAATGTCTTTTTCCAAACCATGCTTACATCCCTAGAACATTTTTTAATATTTTAATAAAATTTCCTGAAATTTGAGGATTTACGTACCTTGACGAAAGTGGAGACTGTTATGCAGATACGAGTGTTTCTGATAATCGCATCGACAATTTCAGCGACACAAATTCCAACACCCCACTTAACGGAACCCTTTCTCCTCATCAATTCTTCATTGCTAATAACAACTTTATTGTGTACTTCATTCCATGCCTCAGGATCCATTTTACTACCAATTTCTTTGTTTATGTCTTTAAGATGCATTCCCATAACGGAGACCGCAGACCACACAGGCACTTGGATTATGCAGACAGAGAGAGAATAATCATGATTTATTTTCATAAGAAATAAGGAAAAATAAAGTTTAATTACCTGATGTTGAGTTATTCCCACCAATTACAAGTGCTTGTACTGAGTTTCCGGAAATTCCAAGTTTCTCAGCAATGAAATGTTGGAATCTACAGGTGTCTAAAAATGTGCCAAGTCCTAGAACTCGATTTGGAGGAAATCCAGATAGTTTTAGAGCCACATATGACAGAATATCAACTGAAATTAATGAATTTTGATTAAATATCATCTGATTTTAATTATGAAAAAAATGGGAAACCTCACATGATACTAAAAATAGCAGATATCTGACAATTTTCATGTATATTTTCTTTTAACAGAAAAATTGTTTCCAAAAAACGAAGAAAAAATGCACATGTAGAAAATTAAAAAATCTATAAGTACGAATTTTATTTTTTTTTTTAAATGCACAAAATCATCAGATATCTGCTGATTTATGATACTAAAAATAGCAGACATCTGATAATTTTTAGTCTTTTTTTCTTGTAATACATGAATTATTTTAGAAAATAAAAAATATGCACATGTAAAAAATCCAAAAATCTATAAGTGCGAATTTTTTAAATGATTTGTTCATTATTATTTATTTCTTTAAAAATTGTACAAAATTGTCAGATGTCTGCTGTACTGAGAGCAAAAATTCTTGTGGCAAGAAAATTTGATTAGGACAAAAATTTTCTACAAATGAGTAAATTTTCTTGCAAAAGACATTTTTTTTCCAGTTTAATTATCATTATAATCCTAATTTTATTATTATTATCTCACCAGGTTGTGATACTATTATGAGAATGCTATTTGGTGCAAACTTGCAAACATTTGGAATAATGCTCTTGAATATATCGAGATTGATCCTCAGTATTTCATCGGATTCTTGATGATCACGCTTGCTGCCACCTGCGGTGATGACGCAGACGGCTGCATCTCTGGCCGCACTGTAATCTGGACAGGTTAACATTACCGCTTATGGCTTCATCTTATTCCCTCCAAACAACACACACACACACACACACAAACATCTTGCAAATACATGTAAGTTTGACCCTTAAACTCATCTTAACCTTCAACCGTAGCCCCTTACTCACCTTTGGTCCCAACAATCTTTGGATTACCAAGAAAAGCCCCCGCGTGACTGATATCCTCAGCCTCTGCCCTCGCAAGATTCTCTCTCGTATCTATCAGCACTAGCTCCGAAGCAAGTCTCTATTTATTGAATCAGAAAGAAAATATTGAAAGATCAGATCAAATTTTTTTTCTCTTCCTCCAAAGCAAAGAAATTAATTTTGCATGAAAAAAAAAGGCAAAAAAAAAAACGGAGCATGTCCAAATGTAGCTGCAGTACCACTCATCAAACTGGATTTCACAACGTAGCACGTATAACGCCACGAAATAATTCATTCCTGAATAATTACACGTTCCTCTACCATCTGAAAGTATACTCTCGCAAATTTCGTATTTTTTCCTGGTCCACTTTTAACGTGTTTTCTATCTTCCTCTTCCTTTTTTTTTTCCTCCTGCTGGGCACTCCTGCTGAGGTCCGAGGCCTCACTGGCCCATCGTTACGTGTGTTTTCAACGGCACGAACTGTCGGCCATTCATTACAGAATTTCGAAACGAGCATGCAAGGATTCGGTAGCGGTTCTTGTAACGCGTCGTGCATCTTGGCTCCTTAAATGCTCTCCAATATATATAGATATATCATTACCTTATAAGCTAAGTGGCGTAAGTGCTGTATCTAACCATAGCACTTACGCCCCTTTGTTTCTAAGGCAATGCACTTTTTATAGCACTTCTTCCATCAAACCTAATAACTTTCCAGTATTAAGAAGAGGGTCTAGCCAATATCGCAGCAGAAAGGAATCTTGACGAATCTGCTAGTGAATTCTCGTTCGAGAGCAGGTGAAGAAAATGGCGGCTCATACGTGGTTACTGTATTTTCCCAGCATCTCGGTGATTTGACCAAATAAGGAGCTGCTAATTTCTGCTTACACTGACAAGAAGACAACACTTCTGGACTAGGACAACAGAACTTTTTTGGTGATGGATGACATTTTGTTACTGGTCTTTCGTAAAGCTTCAAGCAGCCTCTCAATGAGGGGCAATTGCTCCTTGTCGACAAGTAACGCTGCAAATTGGGCCCAGGTGCCGCTAGTGAAGCACCAAATGACCCCGAACAACACTTATGGCCTCTGATCAATGATAAGGATGGCGATAAACAAATGGCTTTTGGATGTTCACTGCATGTGGCATAGGCAGAAATTGGACGAGATGTTGGACAGGACTTTGGCAGTTGTGTGCATATTGGTGTAATGCCGTAGCTCCTTGTAGGGCATCCGGCTGTGCAGACTGCTGAAGAATTCTCATACTTGGCAATTATACTGTTGATGCGATCAGTTAAGTTGATTCGCAGTGCTGGACAGCTATAAGGATTGCTCATGATATCTAGTTAGGAATGAGCTTCCTTATTCTTTCATTCGACAGTGCAACGACATTTCTATGGATTATTATTAGGCTGCTTTATTATTTCATGTATTAATGGACATTTGAATTTTTTTTTGGAAGAAATTTGGTGACAGGGAATTTAACCTAATTTAGTAGTCTTTTTTTTTTCTTAATTGTATAGTGGAAATAATGTTCAGACTGGACTGTCATATATATATATATAGACGTAAATACAATCATTTCATCATGGAATAGTCACGAAAATGCCATTAAATACCTCTGTATGTTGGAATAACGATGTGGATCGTTAGCGTAAGTATATCGAAGGATGTCTCGTTGCTTTACCATGCATCCGTTTTGTCTCATTTGTACACGACATTTGTTACACACCCCTTTAATGATGTACCGGACGGAAGTCTACCCAAATATTATCCAGACAGTTTTTTTTTTACGCTTTGGCATTTTAGGCCGGAATCGTGCAGTCACGATCACATGGTTGTCTTTTATATTCTATTATAGTCTAAATATAAACTTGAAGATTCTCCGAAAAAAAAAATGGAAATGGCAAAAGTTCATAAATTAATCCTGAAATACGTAATTCTGAACTGAAAGTGTAGATGGGGGGATGACAAAAAGAGGTGGAAGAAGCGTTGGGGAATTAAATTTCTTTAGAGTTGAGAGATAAGACTCTTGTCGTGCTTCATGGTAGAAAAAAGAAATGCACCTTTGGAAGACGTGTAAATGCTCGCCTTACAATCCGATAGTAAGTCTCCTTTTTTCTTTTCTTCTTCTTCATTCAGAAGCAGAAATTCAGACGCTTCTTTTATTCCAGCATCCAATTTCTCTTGTGTGATTCATTAACATGAAATCTCGGTAGCTCAACTCATTCTCCTCTTCGTTCTCTTTCTTTTTTCTACTCTTTTTGCCCTTTTTTTTCATCAGATTGGTCGTTTTGGCTGGAGTAAATGGATACTCGGTTGTTCATCGACAGTTATGATTATTTGGAGGAATAGAAGGCACTTCATGGAGCAAAGAAGAGGATTCAGGTAGGGATCATGTTACAAGTGACCATGACAACGTGGCTCCTGTGTCATCACAATTTTTACCCAAAAAAAAAATCATCTCAATGGGATTTTTTCAATAGCTATTTGGATCATTTCTCGATATATACAGAAGGGAATTGATATTAAATAAGTGGCTTTTCTTCATTTGATGTACCGTTTCAAAATATGATGATGTTGTGGAGAAGATTGAAATACAATGATGATAGATATTGAAATTGTAAATAGCTGAATGAAATTTACCTTGAATAAAATTGAAATAGCTACTGATGTTCCCACATCACCAATGCCTACTATCACAACTTTGACACGATGATTTTCTGAAAGATGGTCAGTTTGTTGGGTAAGAAGATAAGTTGCTGTATTTCCACCTGTCTCGGGTAATCTTTTTTGGCTCATTTTGAACGCTGAATTTCAAAAAATTGACGTTATCTTTCTGAATTAATCTGCAGGAATTGAAGGGCTTGAGGTTAGAGTAATTGGTAGACAAGCCAACATCAATGCAGATTTTTTCATTTGTTGGAAGCTCCTCAAGAAAAAAAATGGACTTTGAGAAAAATAAAATTCTTGGGGCAAAAAAATTGCTTATAACAACATTTTGCTTTGCAATTCTTTTCTGTATAAAATTACGATATATATAGTCATCTTGGGAACAAAGGGGCGTAAGTGCTATATACATAACACTTACGCCTCTTTGTTCCTAAGGCGACATATATCAAAATTTTGGAGCAAAGTAAATTTTTTACAATTAAGCCATTTTTTTTTGCAACAACCATTGGTTTTCTTCAGTGTATGGAAACTGTTAGAAAAAGGAGGGGGGGGGGGGGAGGGTCTGGCCACGTTTTACAGCTGTAACGAGATAATTCAGAAGCAAATTTTTCATTTCCGCAGGTTGCAATCGATCGGGTGTATCAATTTATTTTAATTTTTTTTTTTTTCAAGTCCATTTCATCTTTTTTTTCCTGAATTTTTATTTTGCTAGGAATAAGAAACGGTTTATAGCCTGCGTGATCGATCGCCAGATGCTCTATCGCGCAGGTGCGTGTCCCGATCTCTTCCTCCTTTTTCCATGTCTATATATATATATATATATACATTATATATATATATATAATGTGGTTAGTGAGATTCTCATTTCCGATAGACTTAACCAACTTATTCTATTCCGCTAGTTTTCTATTGACTATTCACTAATTTGATTTATTATCCATTGAAATTGAATTGTTCTTGATTATTTTATTATTTATTTCTCTTTTACATTGATACTATATAGGCAAAGGCATTACACATTGATTCCATTGAAATTAGCGAGTAAAAGGAGAAGAGAGAATATAGTTGATGTCAAAATGGCGGATTATTATATATGATGAAGAAATCAGGGTAATTCATCATCATCGCGTGACTCCTGAAGTATTCCACAGTCACGCAAAATATTTCGAATACCATCAGCGCATGCTTGAACAGATGACTTTTCTTGGTCAGTTAATTTCTGTCTTACTGTGTGATGTACGCCCTCTCTACCAATAACACAAGGTACTGACATGTAGACGTCCTTGTCGGTACCATGAATGCAACTCTGGGGTAAATAAAGAAAGAAGGGATAAATAAGAGAGGGAAAAATCAAAAAAAAAAAGGAAAATGATTAAAAACTGAAGGCTCTTCGGCACCTACTGAATCACTCATCGATCGTGATCAAGCAAAAGAAGAAGAAAAAAAAAAAAGAGAAAATTCTTACGTGAATGTACGTTGAGACCGGGATTACGACCTTCGTGTTTCTCAGGATGGCATCGACAATCGCTGCTGTGCATATACCCAAGCACCAACAGCTCGGTCCTTTCTCACCCTTTTCACCATTCAACTTGGATTCTGTCTCGTTTACTGTATTCGTTACCTCGTACCAATGCTCAGGATCACTTCTTTCACCCATTCGCGGATTTATATCACGTAGTTTCATTCCAGCTACGTGGACACTTGACCAAACTGGAACTAAATTTGCCAATTCAATTAATCATTAGATCCATCAGGCAGAAGCATAATTTTTGGTAGTGGAGTTGGTTTTTTGGGGGGATATCTTGGAAACTGAGCGAGATAGAGCGATTTTACTAGGAGGCATTTTTAGAACTCTTGAAATCAGAGATCGGCAAAAAAAAAAATTCACATTTTTCATTTTTTAATTTTTTTTATTTCTGTAATTTCCATCGAAAAAATTTTAATCACTTTCTTAATGAAAAATTTGGATTTTCAAATTTTTCATTAGTTTGAAAATTAATTTTTTTTTTTTAACAATTTTGATTACTATTGTAATTAAAAATTTGACTGATGAAATTTTATAATTCTTTTTCTTATTCGAAATTTTGATTCTTTCTTACTTATTAATTGATTGGAATAATTAATTTTATAATAAAATCAAAGCTGCTATGTTAAATCTTCCCAAATATAACCGTCTTTCAGACAAAAATTTTGAGTTGAGAGTGTTAACTAAATGTTACACAAATAAGAACTTATAACTTAATCCAATGTAAATGACGCTTATATGACATTTTTAATTCAATTTAACTCATAAAAATGCTAATAAGTTTAGTAAAGAAAATAATTATGAAATTCCATCAGTCAAATTTTAAATTACAATAGTAATCAAAATTGTTAAAAAAAAAAAATTAATTTTCAAAATAATGAAAAATTGAAAAATCCAAATTTTTCATTAAGAAAGTAATTAAAATTTTTTCGATGGAAATTACAGAAATAAAAAAAATTAAAAAATTAAAAATGCGAATTCTTTTTTTGCCGATTCCTGCATATGAGTCGACTCATTCTAGACTGAGAAAAGAAATTTCAAACTTGAAATAAGATCTAATAGTGGCGAGTAATAGTAGTAATATTAGTATGATTATTCAGGAAAAATTAGGAAAATTTACTTGTTTTACATCAATTTATTTAGAAGAAGGAAATTTTTTTCTAGTTTATTCCTTTTAAGGTAGTATCCCAGAGTACGTTCGAAAAAATGAGGATTTGTAGGTAAAACGTGCTTTAATTTACCCGAAAAAGCGATTAAACTATTCGAAAATCATATCTTCAGCTTGTGAATATAATTTTTTTTCTCGAATTTTCCTTACATTAATCTCCTATCACATGCATGAGATAGATAGAGAGGCAAATAGTTACGACTCCCTTCTAATTGAAATTTCTCAATAACTATACGGTGAATTGAATATTTTTTTTTTCTATTATTTAGTTAAAATGCTGTTCTCTTCGCCAATAGTTTTTAAATAATGGGTCAACCCAGTGGTTTTTTAGTAATTTCGTTATTTCTGTCCGATTTACGGCGTTTCATCCCCATTACTGCTATTTTCAGTAACTTTGATAATTCACATCTCATAAACTGCACGGACAAAAATTATGAAAAAATTCAGAAAAATGTAAAAAAACCATCATCTTTGATACGGCATCAAAAAAATAAGGGATTAACTGTTCCCGACTCCACTGGAATACTACCTTAAAATTAACTCAATTTCCAAAAATTATCTAATAATCCATCAATCACCGGAAGTCTCTCCCTGTGCCCCTATAGTCATACAGCTGACCGATGTATCAGCCACACCCAGTCTCTGTCCAAGAAAATGCTGGAATCTCACAGTATCAACTAGAGTCCCAGTTCCTAACACTCGATTTGATGGAAATTTTGACAGTTTCCAGGTGATGTAGGACATGACATCAATGGGCCTTGTCACAACTAAAAGGACAGCACGACAGGCAAACTTGGCGATAGCCGGTACAATCTTCTTGAAAATCTCTAAATTATACCGTATGTTTGGTGTCTCTTGTGGTCCAGCTTCACCAATTGCTATTATCACAACTGCAGATTCTTTGACCAGCGTTATATCTGTAAAAAAAAATATCCAAATGAAGCAAATGACAATAAAAAAAAAAAAGAACCGAGCAGTTGAGGCAAAACGACGTGGACTTAATGAAGACACGAGGAGATTAAGATATTCTAATGTCCTTTCCAACGGGATTTGGAAGAAGCAGTTAAAGCCTCCTATACATATATATATATATATGACTACATTCTCTTCCAGAGAATCCTATTCTTTCAAGTACCTTTTTCCCTCTTATTTATCTATTTATTTAGTCAAGTGTGAAATCATCATTTTCGTCACGAACTTTCTTCTTGATTGAGATAATCTGTCGAATGTTTATATTTCCCTACTCGAGAAAAACAGAAACAATGACGAACCTTCCCGGAACGTCTTTTCCTCAAAACTCCCAACAACCAAAAAAAAAGGAAAAAAAAATCACAATTTTTTTCACGTTTTTCGGGTCAGGAACAGATTAAGATATTCAGATGCCACAAAAATATTTGTGAAACCCTCAAGAGACCCAAAACAAGTGGAATTTCTATTACGCAACCAAGAAGCAGTCTCGTATAAATTATCAGAGAAAAGAAAGGACCGAAGGATATACACATTTGAAGAGTTTTTTGTTTTTTTCGAGCAAATCAACATGTTTGGCTATTTTCGTCATGTCCATTTCCGAATAAGTAGATTAGTAGGGAGAAAAAAAAAAAGAGGCAATAGTAATCCAAACGTTCAGCGATATGGGGAAAAAGATAAAGAGCTACATTGTCGCTTGAAAAAGGTTTTTCTTCAGGCACTGAAGACAGACCAGGAGGTAAAAGACGAGAAGAGAACGGGTGAGAGATCGGTTGACGAGATTAGTTTAAAGAATGAGTGGGGGACGAGTGGACCAGGAGAGCGTGTCCTTTATTCCATCGTCTGAAGAATCGTGTCCTGGCCACTGAGCTGTCTTTCTGGCTTCTTCATGTGGATAAACTCAACGCGAAGAGCGTGATACGTTAAAGCGACCAATCCAGCACCCGTTGATAGGTTGAAAGCGAATAAAACGTGATATTAAACATGAAAGCATGGGTTACAATTCGAATTTTTCATCGAATAAACATGCTTGAAATGTGCCGTTTTAGGGCGAATTAATCTTCTCATTTCATGGAGGTTATTTGAATATTTTCAAATTTAATTTAAAAAAAGAATTGATGCTGGAGCTATTACATTTTTTTTGATGAGCAATGAAATTTCAAATGAATTCAGTAGCAAATGAGGAAAAGAGATTTTATCAGTTTTCTGAGAATATCTTGGAATTTGAGGGAGATATAGCAATTTGTATGCTTTTTATTTTGTTACAGGAACGTCAGGGCTATAAAATGATATATCGTAAATGACGCTCTATCTCGTTTGAATTCCGAGCTATTTCTCGAAAAAAATGACAAAATGGAATTAATTTATCTGAAATCTTCAAATTCTTCAAAACAGGGTAATGCAATTTTTTAAAGAATATTTTGGATATTAAGCGAGATAGAGCGCTTCGGTTTTTATTCTCGTAAGAAAGCAATGTTACAGTTTTTTGAAATCAGCACAAATGCCAATTCTTCACTTCAATTCTCTTTAGTACACTGAGAGAAAAAAATATTTTCTAGGAATATTATATAGTTCATGTCAATCGGGAAATGGTGATTGTCAGTGGATTTTTTCCATTTAAAAGAATTTATGTTTTGGACGAATCCTCGTACCTATTCAGGATGGATTTGAATACATTTACATCAATCAATAAGATAAACCTCTTAGAGAATAGTTGACGAAAAATACATTCCGGTTTTGAGCCAAATTTGGGTATGTTTGGACTAAGATTTCCTATTACGTGCAAATGCATTAATATTCGATAGAAATTCCACGTGAAAATATTAATGGCAAATATGATCGAGATTGAATCCATGCAGAAGGGAGATTTGGACAAATAATTGTTTATTTATCGTCATCAATTAGCAAAATTTAATAACAAAAAATGAGTATGGATCTGGTGCAATTTCGAACTAAAAGCAATTAATATTGAGAGAAATAAGTATTGATTTCTCTCCATTAAATCCTCTACTTTTCTTACATTATTCATCGCAAATGAGAAAAAAATTTTGTCTCAAAATTACTTTCATTTCTAGAAACTATTTTTTTCCCTCAGTGTAGCTCTTGAAATTCTCTACAAAGGATTCATAAAAAAATCGCTCTATCTCGCTTAGTTTCCAAGCTATTCTATTGACAATGATTACAAACTGAATTTATCAACAATATTAGCAATACTGACCAGAAGTACCAGTAACCAATGGATTTCCCAGAAAAATTCCAGCATGCCGGATGTCTTCGGCTTCTGCCTCTGCTCGTGCTGCATTCTTGTCGATCAAGCAAACTTCGCTCGCCATTCTCTGCGATTTTTCCAAAAGATTAATTACCAGAATCATGAATTATCATGAGAATTTCCCCATTAAACAGCCTTTTTTTCCCTCCATCTACTCTTTAAATTTATTTTACATACTTGCATGAGGATAGAAATGGCACAGGCCATGCCGACATTTCCAGTTCCGACAATCGACACCTTCAATCGATGAGGATAAGTGTCACAGGGACTTAGTTGATTAGTGATCAAGGCATTTTTTGTGGTCGTTGTGATGGGTCCTCTGTCAATCTTGAACCATAAATTTTAAAAACAGTCATTTTTTAGATTTTTTTCAATTATTTTTAGTAATATACATTATCAAATCATGACGTTTTGCTTATAATTTAAGCTTTCTCAGGCTTTTTCAGGCATTATTGAATTAATTGAAGGAATAAAAATTGAATTTGTATTGTATTGTATAAAATAATGAATTTGTATTGTATTGTTTGATTACAGAGCCTAAGAAAGCTCAAATTATAAGCGATTCATAAGCGAAATGTCGCGATTTGACAATGTATTAGTATTGTCTTTATTTTATTCTTTCAACATTCCATGAGATGTCAAAATCATTTTTAAGACATTTAGCCAAAAAAAAAAAAGGAATTTTCTTTAAAAAAAAAATACCTGCGAGTCGTCAGTGTTCTCTGCGAGTTTAGCATTAACATCAATGCTGGACTCTTCCTCCATAATTCTGAATAAATTTTAACATCTGATAAATTTCATTGATCCTATCAATTCATCCGATCAACTGAAATTTGTTTACGTAACTTTATTCAATCAGATAGTCATTTATTTATTTCAATTACTCAATTAGTTATTTAAAAAAATGACTCCAATTAACCAATTGCCTCACCTCTCATTGTTAGAATCGTAATTTTTTTTTTATTGCTTTGCTTTTTTTCCGTCTTTCGATGACCGAATTAATTAAAAAATCAATCGAAAGTGAACTCACAACACATTCTCTTAATTACGTACCCTCGTTACTACTCTACCGGTTACACCAAAGCAAATCGGGTGGTCTGTCGTTTATCCGAACCAGTTCTCGTATACGAAATCAACTTGGTTATATCGTTATATGCATATATATATATATCTCAGGTTTTTTTATTTCATTATGCTTTTCTACTTTTTTATTTTTTTATTCCTTAATTCACATACCCCGTTAATATAAATATGCAGAGAGAGGCTGAAGAAAGGAAAGAGGAAATGAAATAATAATGAGGAAAGAAAAAAAAAAGGGAATTAAGGAGATTTGATTGGTATTCATGTTAAATTAGAGATATCATTGGATAATAATGAAAATAAGTTTTTTTTCACAATAGTTTACATAAAATTTTGATAAATTTGTGAATTGCTGACAATTGAATTTTCAAAAATGTCCAATTTTTAGGAATTTTGCACTTTTTATTGAAATATGTTTAAAAAGTATATAAATTTCTTTGTTTGCAATAAAATATTGAACTTATCATGGAGTTTACTGAATTAATGAAAAGAAATCACATAAAATTGAAGATTGAGGTAATATTCCAATGGAGTGGAGTACAGTTAACTCCTTATTTCCTTGATGCCATACCAAAGATGATATTTTTTTACATTTTTCTGAATTTTTTCATAATTTTCATCCGCGTAGTTTATGAAATATGATTTATCAAAGTTACTGAAAATAGCGGTGGTGGGGATGAAACGCCTTAAATCGGACAAAAATAACGAGATTACTAAAAAACCACAGGGTTGATCCATTATTTAAAAACAATTGGCGAAGAGAACAACATTTTAACTAAATAATAGAAGAAAAAAATATTCAATTCACCGTATAGTTATTGAGAAATTTTAATTAGAAGGTAGTCGTAACTATTTGCCTCTCTCTCTATCTCATACATGTGATAGGAGATTGATGTAAAAAGAATTCGAGAAAAAAAAAAATTATATTCACAAGTTGAAGATATGACTTTCGAATAGTTTAATCACTTTTTCGGGTAAATTGAAGCACATTTTTCCGAATTATCAGCAATTAATTGAAAATTAATCTAGAAATCCTCATTTTTCCAGTTTTATCAACCGTATTTTGCTAAATTATATTCAATTTTTTTTTTTTAATATTTTCCATTTTAATGATAAATCCCTTGCAAACTATTTATTCCCAAATTATAAAAATTTTCGTGAATATTTTAATTTAATTCGTCAATTTTTTGGTAGTAACACTTCACTTGACCCATGTGCATTAAATTCATCGTCTTTAAAAATTATTTCGTTTAATTGAATGGAGAGAATTATATTAACGACCTTAAGAGAGAATTAAAGTTACCACTCGATAGAGAGGTAGGAATTTATGGTAAGAGCTCTTTCAAGCGCGTATCGATAATAATCGGAAGCGCCATCGTATTTTTTTGGTGGTTTTTGCCCTCCCTCTGAGTTGCTTTTTTTTTTTATATCACACGTGAGACGGGTTTCTCGGGCATCAGGATTCAATTTTTACATTAATAATCAGTTAAAAAAAAAAGAAGCCACGACGAACACCACAAAGTCCTCCTTCGCAGTCACATTCATCAGATCGTTGGAAGATATTGCAAATGCGTACTGTTACGACTCAACCAATTCTTTTTCATTTCTTCTCTCTATCCATATCTTTTCATACTGATAAAATCGTGCCGTTGCCGTTACTGGGATCTTATAGTAGCTACATTATGTACGTGGATGAAATAATGCGCGAACTCACATCAAAAATCATATTGAATACGATCGTCAAGTAATGTACGAGGCAATAATGCACGCGATAGTCGTACAATTATGTACACCTTGGCCAATTCTTATCGGATTAAAATAATAATGATAAATCAATTTTTTTTTAAATTGGGAGTAAAAATTCATGCAGTGGGATTTTTAATTCAATTAATGGTACTGCGATATAATATGGGGTAAAATAGAGATTTTTGGGAAATTATCAAAGATAGAGGATTTTTTATGATTTTATTGGAGGATGTGAAGATTTAAGATGGAAAACATGTATTAAAATTGATTTTTCTTTTTTTTCGCAGATTTTATTTTTTTCGACGCAAAATTGAGGATTCCGTCGCTTTTTCAACAAAAAATGATAGTATGGGGAGAATTTGGGTAAAATAGAGATTTTTTCAGGAATGGTTAGAGATAGAGGATTTTTCATGATTTTGTTGGAAAGGTGGGGATATTTCAGATGAAAAAGTTGTGTGAGAATTGATTTCTCTCTTTTTTTCTCAAATTTTATTGTTTCGATCAAAAATTAAGGTTTTCTTCGTTTTTCCAGGAAAAAATCCCTTTTTTGGGGGATATCTTCGGTTTTAATGGTCTCAGCGCAAAATTTAAAAAGGGAGCATTCAGGTGAGTTCATTTCCCATAAATTCCTATCATTTCGAATTAATTTTCATGAATTTTCCAGCGATTTACATCTCGTTTTATAAAAATTACTTTATTTTGCTTAGTTTCCGAGATATTTCAGAAGAACGAGTAACAAAATAGAATGGATTTGTCTCAGAACTTCTGCTCGTTTTTGAATCTCTGTGGTTTGACAATTAAAATTGAAAATATCCCCAAAAAACTTTTTTTTCCAAAATCAAAAAATTAAACTCTTCGATTTTTTCAAGAAAAAAAAATCGATAATTTTCAAAAAATTCCATAAAAACAATTATGTCACCTGTCTTCCAATGAAATAATCCAAAAAAATCCATCTCAAATATTGTACCCTTTCTTCCATTCAAATCTCCATAATGTCACTCAATATATGAATATTTATATACGTTCAAAAGTTCTCGTTCTTTTTTCTCCTCGGAAGTAAATGGGATCGTGTGAACGACATGTCGAGTAAGAGCTGGACTACAAAGAAGAAAGAAGAGCGACAGTGTGTATCTTCAAGAGGACTTTGAAAGTAAGCAGCCTTGCATGCCACACGGTGTATGGACTTCTCTATATACACGTAAGTCGGGTTTTTGCCTCTACACACGGAATTTTAATTGGCTATTTGTTTGCCCCCTGGATTTTAGACATACGCACACACACGGACATTGGCCCATTGTTCTCGTGCCAATGAAGCCAATTCACGTTTAAACAAAATAAAATTTTTTCCACAATCCTAAATTCTATGGGCTATTCCTCCTCCCCCCCCCCTCCCTCAAGTCAACTGAAGCGAATCTGAAGAAATTTTCCTTCTCGAACATGTGCATCACACATAAATTCAGTCTATAGACTCGTTTCCTAGCAATTCCAATGATAATCCATGCTTTATCGATATTCTTCAATACAATCCATACACGTAATGGTGGTATAATGCAAAGAGACGAGCCTTTCCCACCCGAGTCGAGGTGCACACGCATAAATAACAAACATCCGCACACTGGTGCACACGTCTTTCTCGCCGAGTCTGCTATTTGCAACCTTCAAGATGGGGCACCATAGAAGAAAAGGACACGAAAGGCAGAAGAAGCAAGAGCCAAGTGTGTAGAATCTCAACTTCCTAGACCCCCACGGTTCGTTGAAATATCACGGTAAAATTCTATACACACTTGTGTGGAGAAAATATATATCTCCTCGGTCCATCGAGGAATCTCCATTTTCATGATGAATATTCGTATGAATATTACTACTTTTAGAAAAATAAAACACATTGCAAAATTTGGTCGAACTTTGTTGATTGATATGGAAATTCTGTCACACCTAAATTTCATTGGTTCATCAGAAATCTAAGATTTATAGAGGATATTCAAAAGAACCGAATATTGTATATGGATTATGTATATCGGTTAGAAAGAACGATTTCACATGAGTTTTGAATGATATGTGATGGGATTTTTCAAGTGAGCCACTTCAAGTCCAAGACTCTCATTTTGAGACTCCAAGTGTCTCATTTTGTAGTCTTTTTTGAGATCCTAGGGCCCAGGTGCATAAAATTCGATTAGCTGACAGAGCTGTCACAGTTACGTGTATGGTTAACTGTGGTCAGTTAACTTCGCTCGGTGATAGTTAAAGATGACTACCTGAGTGGCAGCTGGAATCATAACCAATAACTAAATGAAAAGTTCAATTCAGTCAACTTCAAATCAATGAAAACGAAGTAATTCATCAAGTTATGATACTGAGTTATGATACATTATATTATTTTTCCTAATATGTAGTCCATTACCTATGTTTATATTGAGACTATATACTAATGATGTCAAGGTAATATTGTATGTTAATTTGTAATGTAATTTATTTAATTTGTGCAAGTTATTGTAATGTTTATATGGCACATTAGTCTATTACTGAAGTTGAGGTTATGAAAGAAATAATGTAAATAAGTAGAGCAAGTAGGGAAAGATGGGGAAAAAACTATTGTTACTAACTTTCTATCGAACAACGTGCACTTTCATCAGTATTTTAATGGTATTTTTACTTTAACTTCAATTTTTACTTATGATTTTGTATTATTATGATTTCTAGAACCTGAGGAAGCCTCAATAAAGCAGGCGAAACGTCGTTCATTTGACAATGAATTAGTATTGTTAAAGTTATTTTTTCCAACGTCCCATGATATCTACATAATAATTCACAAACATGGAAATGAAAAACACAATTGATTTATATTGAGATGTACAACGCGTATCTTCGGCGCCATTCACGATTATTAATCCCTTGCCCGCCTGTTCGTCCGCCCGAGGTCTTAATCCATCCCGAAATTTCCCTATCATAAAATTCATTCCCGAACATTCTCAATAAAGAACATTAAGGGAAAAACCCAAGAAACTTCTAGAATAATAGTTTCTCCCACTACCTTCCAACCCTGGGATAAATACCCCTCGATCACCCAAAATTGAGTTAGTTAGTAACGAATCTCTGTAACGTAACAATACTACGAAGTTATTGTAATTTGAGACAATCACACTTCACGTGTAATTTCAATTGTTTAAGGTGTGTTAATAAATAATTTAGTACTAAAAAGTGAGTTCTTCATTTTGGTACACAAAATGATTTTATATCCTTAAACACTACTATTTTAGAATGCATCAAATCTTCCCTGGGTACTTCTATATCTGTATTATCGACAATTCCCCATTTCAGTTGCCATCGTGTCTCAAAATGAGTCGACTTTTGGGGTCTCAAAAGTGACTACAAAATGAGACACTTGGGGTCTCGAAATGAGATTGGCAATGAGGTTCCTATCAAATATTTATTCCTATTATAATAATGCCAATTTCAATTATATTTTCATTAGAAATGAAACAGAAATTCACATATAACTACGATAAAATCAGAGCTACCTCCTCTTCATTGAAAGAAACAAGCATTTATGATCTAAAAAGAAATTTTTTTTTATTCAAATGCCCTCTAATTGATGAAAAATCAATATTTTCAAAATCTCCTACTTACTTCGCCAGCTGGGGATATGTAGATTGCACAAATTTCTTTTTTAGATCGAAATTTGTACTCGCTTGCAGTGAAGCACCAAAAAGTCAACAAGCCTCGGGAGAATGGCTGGCATGCCGCCATTTTTAAATATATCTTACCCATAAAATTTTGGTTTAGAAAACTTGAATATATGGTCAATCAACCCCTAAGATATTATAAATGTATTATCCTCTTTTCGCCTCCGAAAAAGTGTTAAAGAAAAACTTTTTGGAGGCAGTTACAGTAGTGTAATCCCTTAATGAGCCTATATATCTTCGTCCTAGAGTGAACAGGGGATAAATGGTAATGGCGTTTCCCATCTTGTTACGCCCTTTTTTACTTTAGGACCACGATATAAATTATCAAATAAAATGAGGAATACTTCTCTCTAATTTTTTCATTTGGACTTTCAAAGAATTACGATTGAATTTTATAAGGAAACATCTTGTCGCTTCTTATCTGAAATTATTGCTGGATGTTTGCGATATGCAAAGAAGAGAGAGTAATTTATACTCTAGCCTAATGATGAACTTATCTAAGAATAAAAAATGTGGCAATATCAGTAGAAATAGTTGAACAAAGCTAGATTTATCATTTGAATTTTTTCTTAGCTAATTTAAGGATAATTTAAGGTCATGAAATATTGGGTGATATATATGATAAAGGAATTTTTTCCTCATTAATCGTTATTTCAGGAGTCAAATTCGAACGAGTACAGAGATCATCTGTAATTGGATTTGCTATTAAAATATTTGATGTTCCATTTAATTTTAAGAGTGGGGAGCTGAATTCTGATCCAAATTTTGTTGTATCTAGCCAAGCATCGAACGAGAATCTAGGGTGAGAAGAACCATTGTCAATTTGTGTATGAAAAATAATAATTTTCTTTTGTCTTTCAATATCACAAGGAACCCGTGTTATTTGAGCCAGTAAATTCTGCGAGTACAACTTTGCCTCTTACATTTAGTCCAGCGAATAAGGAATATGTCCTACTGAAACAATCGTGTTTATACAGTGATTTTGGACAGTCAGCCCTGCCATTATTTGATGGTTTACCAGTTACAACTAATCCTCCATTACCATTAGGCGGAATTGGAATATTCCATAAAGGCACTAATGGCTACGCTTTCTTTATCTCATTCAGAGTATATGGAATCAAATATGTTCATTTTTTTACGGATTTTCAAGCCACTTGTATGAAAAATGATAGTGTACTGTTTGAGTAGACCCAATCATCTTTATGGAATCGTAATGAGTCTATGTATATGGGGCATTCCATGCCAACTCATCCTACCAATTGCCTTTGCATCTCCGATTTGGCTGAAACTTGGGCATCTTTTTGTACCCTTCTCTTTCATGAAATTTTCAGAAAATTCATCAAAAAACACGAATTTACAAAAAACAAAGACCCATATTGGCCAATTTTTCATGAAGTTACGGCTATTTCAAAAAAAAAAACGCGAAATTTGAAAACATTCATATCTCCGAAGTGGCTGGATAAAAAAAATCGAAAAAAATCACAGGAACCTCTCTCGAAGGGTACAAGAAGATGCCCAAGTTTCAGCAAAAACGGATATGCAAAGGCAATTGGTAGGATGAGTTGGCATGGAATGCCCCATATATTATAAAATAATGTTGGATATCAGTCAAAATTATGATCTAGATCAATATTTGTCTTATCAACAGTTCATCAACTTGATATGTTTTCAACCCACTGACTGTTTTTGTCCACTATAGAGGACATTGAGATTCATGCCCTAGAATTGAAATCAGTCAACGAAAATTGTTGACTGGTTTAAATTTTAAGGCGTGAAACTCAATGTCCTCTATAGTGGACAAAAACAGTCAATGGGTTAATTGCCAGGACTTGCGATAATTCATCGTACTCCATGATTCGACATTTTCCTTTGTGTATTCTAACCACTCGTATAAGTGTAATGTGCCAATTTATATTCGAAATATGTAATCCAATAACATATACTCTGATTATTAATTGTAATACATTATTATTATTTCTGATTTATTACCATTGATAATTCAACCTAAATTAACAATCGATGCATAGATAATCAAATAAAATGGAAAAAATTAATGCCGATTTTCTTATTTCGATATCAAACTTCCATGAAATTTTTTCATATTGACACATCTCTTAGCTTTTATCGCAAACTACCTTGTGTTTGCTTTGCTAGAAAAAAATGAGATAATGGCTATTTTTGGTATACTTTTGAATTCACAAGAAGATTGAAGTTGCGATTAAAAACGGTTGAGCCAACGTAAAGCATTCACCTAATTTTCTAAAATTAAGTGATAGAAAAAAATGAATAACTCAATTAATTAGTGAATTATCATTGATTCATAATATATCATTAATTTTATTTCATTCTAGGGAAATAAATGCGGCCCAACCTAAATTGTTTCAGAAATGCAACATACATAATTTTATTCGTCGTTTTGGTATCTATAAGTTTGTATAAAACATTATGATTATATTCCAATTATCAGTTTTTTTTATAATGCTTTATGTTATTATGAAAAGGAAAACTTCAAGCTGTCAAAATTACAAGAATATCGATATCTTCGCCTACAATTATGATTTCATTGCAATTGAGAGAAAGTTCCATCGCTGAGTCTCAAAACTCTCATTATTACTGACTATATCCTTAAATCTATGATTTCAATCGAAAGAAATGACTGGACCTTATTTGTAGAAAATTTCGTGAAAATATTTTTAAATTCAATATTTGTGGCGATTAATTCGATATTCCTGGAAATATTTGTAAATTTCTCGAAAAAACGTCAAAATTCTTCGTTTTATTTGTTTGAACAAATATTCCGGACCTAATTTCTTTGCACATTTTAGAAATTTCTTTCATTACACATGAAACAGACGATGGAAGAAATAAAATCTTCTCCAGGAATTTTTTCATCCATTGATCAATTTTAAGTCTCTGACACCTGAACTACAAATGCCCTGATATGGAATCAAATCCACTGAGTATTCCACAAATTTTTAAGGCATTTGCATGAAAAATAGTAGTTTACTATTCAATCAAACCCAACCGTTCTCGCAGCAAATTAATGAGCCTATGTGTAGATTATCGAATGAAGTGAAGGATATTATTGTTTTTTAACTTGTTTTTCCTGTGAAGCTTTTCGCTTTTAAGGTTTTCTCCTTTTCAGTTACATTCTGCTTCCCAGTCTTTCCGATTCCTTCCAGTGTACCGTCCAGTGCTGCACCGCATGTGCACTGGGACTTTGGAAAAACCTCTATGAGGGAAACCCCAGCCGGTACAGGCATCTGTCTTTTCTGAGAGACTCCCGCTTGGTGTGACCAAGTCTAGATGTGCAAATATTTCCCACAACGGGAATCGAACCCGGGACCTCCGAGTTTTTCTTCACAATGCTCATTGCTTATAAAAGGTGACAGTGTTTAACATGAGAAATCAGTAATTTACTAATTTATTTGTTAAGGCACATACATACTCATTCGAGTTTCGCAATGGATTATTATCAGCAGTACTTTGCGTTATATAGAGATATGAGATTTTGTTTAATCTTGATGACTCATACAGCGAGATTCTTAGATCTAGTATCCAGTGCTCAGAAACTGCCGGAAAAACTGAGCATGTCATGCTTAGACCAGTTGGCCACACCATCGGTTGAAGTCATGAAAACTCTACTCTTTCAATCAAAAAAATCGGTTGAAGTAAGGAATATTCCTTTCTAATTCTTTCATTTGTACTTTTGAAGAAATTCGATGAAATTTAACAATGGAACATCTTGTGGCTTCTTATCTCAAATCATTGCTGTATGTTTGCGATGTGCAAAGAAGAGAGAGTAATTTATATTCTAGTCTCATGAAGAACTTATATAAGAATTTAAAAAATTGGCAATGCCAGTAGAAACAGTTGAACAAAGCTAGATTTATCATTTGAATCATTTCTTAGCTAATTTAAGGATAAACTTCCAACAGTGAGATTCCAAATATTGTATAGCAATGAAAATGTTCAGGGGACAGCTTTTACTATTCCTCATAATCTATGTACGTAATTCATCGTGTGACCTTGAATCTATATTTGATGCAGGTAATAAAAAAGACTTACTTGATTAATAAATAATATTAATTTCAGTACTAGAGTGGCAAATTTATTTCAACTCATACAATTTTACAGGCAAAGAAATATGGAAATTGTATTCGATAATGAATAACATGACATCTACTACTAGCTACATTGCCTTTCAGCAGTACAAATATCAAGTTGATGAAATTCATAAGCAATTACAGGAAATTGAAAATTCTATTGATTCTAAAATCATTAGTGACTCATTCAAATTACCGCCATACACCCTAACGTTATACAAGTCTTTAGATACTCTGGAAATTTTTATACAAGCGATAGATCAACATTACGATAATTTTCGTCAGCAAATTCGTGAAATGAGCTATAATGGTAATGATCTACGATATTTTATGAGATCAGCTATACCAGATATCGAAGAAAAAATTATAACTATACGAAGAAAAGTCCTTGAATCAGAAGTATCATCGGAACAAAGTTTGATATTTTCCATTGCTGGTCATGCAGCTGTAAGCATTATTCGTTAAATTATTCATTTACTTCAACGATCAATTATTTACGATTAGAGAATAAAAAATCAATTGCCCGGATATTTTTACAGATCGGACAGGCACATCTTTCCAATAGTCCTCGAATAATCTCAGAAGTCCTATTTCGATGGTTCAAAATAATAGTAGTAGCTGAGATGAAGGCCCATGTTATGTCAGCTACTGTTAACAGATATCAGTATCTGTCGCATCATGGTAAATTATAACAGATAAATGAAATTAGAAATATAGTTATTGATTTGTATTTTTTGTAGAAGATTCAGAATGGAAGGATCATCTGAGTCGTGAGACATTAAAGATGCAGATTGGACTTTACGTAAAGTTATTTACATTGAACCTGCTAATGACAGATACAGTATACGTAAGAGGCTCTGAACCATATAATAACCATTGGATTCGAGGTATCTATATTATTCTGAATATTATCTATGAGTAAAAAATTGAGATGAATTTTTCATCTGGATATTTTCTATTTGCATGGAAATTTGCAGATACATCTTTCTATGAACTGGAAGGTCTATTTCAGGCAGCTATTTTCCGCTACAATAGGGAGGAATGCAATGTGAACACTTGTCACGATATATGGTTCAAGGAATCAGGCAAATGCGAGGCCCAATATTACGATGATCGAAGTGGCTGTTCGAAAAATATAACTCGATGCATTGACTTAAAAGCTATACAAGCTTGTGTATTGGTGAGTAAATATTCTCTGTTATCTATTACAAGCAATACATAATCAATATTCTCTATTCAAACAGAAAAGTGGTCCCCACAAATTTCACCACGTGAATTCAACAGTTCACGGTTTACTTGGAAGTCCTTTAAAATGTCCAAGTTCCAATAGTTACATAATTGAAGATGGAAGCGGTCGGAATTTATCTCACGGTGCATGTGCCTGTAATTGTCATGAGAATGATAACAATGAAATAAGTCTCTCAATTATGGAAAGCAATGTAAAATCTAACATGTAAGCTTATTGATTATAATAGAGTAACTTAATATCTCAGCTATTCTTCATATTTTTGAGCTTTTTCTTATGACCGTAGTGGTCATTCAGTGTAGAGTGAATGGCTTCATCAATCTTGCTTTCTCAGTTTATCCATTTATTCAAAAAAAAACATCATAAGACGCCCAACGTTCGGGAGCCAATTCTAAAACCCTCATCAGGGGCTGTAATTTTCGTTCCATTTTTCATTATAAATCTGTTGTTTACAAATTTCCAAGGTAAATATGTATAATAGAGCCCAAAATTAAGATTAATTAATTTAATTTAAAAATTACCTCAGGAAATACATCAGATAACTATTTCAAAATAAAATCCCGTATTTTGGAATAATTATCGAGTAGTTTTACAGCCTTTGATGAGGATCTCAAAATATAAATTAGAACGATGGGTGTCTCATGATGTTTTTTGAATAAACAAGACCAATGAAGCCATCCACTCTACACTGAAGTTATTCTTCATAGTTAGATTGTGTATTAATGATCATTTTCAGGGTTATTACTGGATTACGATTCATTCGCCACAATAAAATTCTATTCATTCAAGCGAGAGAGGGAAAACTCTATGCTGATGGTCGTATTCGTCACTATACAGAAAGATGGATACCCATTCCTAAAAATATCTTAGCATCGGAAGTTCATGCGATAAATGTAGAGAATAGAGTATTTTTTCTCGATGATTTACGTTTACCCTCTAACTTCGTTTTAACTGGTATATTTAATATTTTTTTTATAAAAAATTGCAAGATAAATATGACAAAGGAAACTTTTTCTCAATAAATCGTTATTTCAGGAGTCAAATTCGAACGAGTACAAAGATCATCTGTAATTGGATTTGCTATTAAAATATTTGGTGTTCCATTTAATTTCAAGAGTGGAGAATTGAATTCTGATCCAAATTTTGTAGCTTCCAGTCTAGCATCAATTGAAGAACATCGGTGAGAAGAATTATTGTCATTCTGTATATAGAAAATAATTTTTTTTTTTTCCATTCCATAGGACACCTTTGGCATTTGAGGCAATGAATCCTGTTAGTAAAATTTCGCCGCTTACAGTCAGTCTATCAAATATGAAATATGTTTCACTGGAACAATCACATATATACGATGATCTTGGACAATCAACATTGCCATTATTTGATGCTGTACCAGTTATAACTAAGCCTCCATTACTATTAGGTGGAATTGGAGTATTTCACAAAGGTGCTGACGTCAACGCTGGATTTATCTCTCTCAGAGTATATGGAATCAGATATGTACATTTTTTCGAAGATTTTCAAGCCACTTGTATGAAAAATGATAGTGTACTATTTGAGTAGACCCAATGATTTTTGAAGAATAATAATGAGTCTACATCATAGACTCATTGCTATTCTCTAGTAATGAGAATATATTATGAAATAGCGTTAGATGTAAGTCAAAATTATCATTTGGATCAATATCTGTGTCATCAATAGCTCATCAATTTAGTATATTTTCATTTTCCAGATGTCATGATGATTTATTGTACTCCATGATTTGATATTTTTTTTCTTTGTATTTTGAGTACTAGTTAAAATGAAATATACAAATTTATATTCGCGATATGTAATGTAGTAGCATCTACTGTAATTATTATCTACAATACATTGTTATTATTTCTGAATTATGGCCGTTCATTATTCAACCCAAATCAAAGTTGCTGGACGTACCATACTCATGATATTCATACCATAAATGTGCCCACGATAACCATACCATTCAAAAGCTTCATGGTACACTAAAAGTACCATAATTTGAAGATTTTACTTTTTTCCTCAACGTTAACTTCACAACATTATACATCATCACCATATGTATCAATCTATAGCTGATCGAAATGGAAAGAATGTCACATTTGAGGGCATTAGATTAGAGAAAATTTGCGTTAATGCAATGAAATATGTTTACCAACAGATTAATATGAAAAACTTCATGCAAAAAACTGAAATGTCATATTTTCCACTTTCAATTATTCCTACTGAATTTTTTCTCAACATGAAATTTTCCGGTGTCTCGATATGAATGCAGTCACGCACAGTGTATATAGATATTTGCATACGAGTACTTGAAGCATGGCAATTTTTTTTTCTATTTTTGTTCCAGACGAACTAAGGTTTTACAACGAAAATGTTTTCATTATCCATTGATATCACAATTTTTCGCAGATAGCATATTTTTCTTCAGCCTATACCAGAATGGGCTTCGTAGAGTCTGGCCCTGACCCAAATCAGCAGTCTATGTGGAAGGGATGATGGAAGGACTATGCATAAATTATCAAATAAAATGCAAAAAAAAAATAATTCCAATTCTGTTATTTCAATCCCAAAAAATTCCATAGAAAATTTCATATTTACACATCTCTTCACATTTTATCGCGAATCACCTTGTGTTTGTTTTACTAGAAAAAAATGAGATCGTGGCTATTTCTGGTATAATTTCGAATTCATAAGAGTAGGCGATTAAATTTGCGATTAGAAATGTTAGAGCAAAGATAGAGCATTCACCTCATTTTCTAAAATTAGGTGATAGAAAAGAATGAATAACTCAATTAATCAGAAAATCATTATTGATTCTTTCATCTTTCATTAATTTTATTCAATTCTAGGAAAATGAAGAGGAGCTAATCTAACTTGTTCAGAAAAGCAGCATAGGTAATCTTTTCCATCATTTTGATCTCCATATACTTGTATGAAACATGACTATATTTCAATTATCATTTTTTTTAGTGTATTGTGGGCAGGAAAATCCTCACAATTCTATTTGAATATTATTAATACGTTTAGGTTCTATGCACGGAGAGAAATAGCATAGTAACCATTACTATGTTTAACATAGTAATGGTTTTTTCACGTCGGGCCACATAGCGATAATTACTATGTTGAACATAGTAATCATTGCTATGTTAACATAGTAATCATTACTATGTTCATAGTACATACACACAGGTTAATACCGGATCAGGAGGGAGTTTATCCAGTTTTTTGTCAATATCTCGGTAAATAAGCGAGATAGAGGGAAATGGACATTAATATGGGATCACCAGGGAGTTTTCCCAGTTTCTCGCGACTCTACCGGTGAATAAGAGAGATAGAGCGAAATGAACGTTAATTTGGAATCAGGAAGAAGTTTTTCCAGTTTTTCGTGATTATATCCATGAATAAGCGAGAGAAGGCGAAATGGATGTTAATTTAGTATCAGGGGGGAGTTTTTTTTCAGTTTTTCGCGACTATATCGGTGAATAAGCGAGATAGAGTGAAGCAGACATATGGAATTATGAGAAAGTTTTCACATGGATAATATCCTCTTGATCCCGAATTAACGTCCATTTCGCTCTATTTCACTTATTCACCGCTATAGTCGTGAAAAATCTAATAAACTCCCTCCTGATCCTAAATATACGTCCACTTCGCTGTATCTCGTTTATTCGCCAAGAAAATGACGAAAAACTGGAAAAACTCCCCGGTGATCTTATATTAATGCCCATTTCGCCCTATCTCGCTTATTCACAACGATAATCACGAAAACCTGGAGAAACTTCCTCCTGATCCCAAATTAACGTCCATTCTGCTCTATCTCGCTTCTTTACTGGTTTAATCACGAGAAACTGGGAAAACTCCCTGGTGATCCCATATTAATGTCCATTTCGCTTCATCTCGCTTATTTACGGAGATAATAGCAAAGAACTGAAAAAATTCCCTCCTGATCCCATACTAATGTCTATTTCGCTCTATCTCGCTTATTTACCGAGATATTGACAAAAAAACTGGAGGAACTCCCTCCTGATCCGGTATGAACCTGTGTATGTACTATGAACATAGTAATTTGGATTATTTTAACATAGTAATGATTACTATGTCCATAGGACTCATTGCTATGTAGTCTGTACTGTGGCGACACAGCACTCAGTACTATGTGATATAGTAACCATTGCTCTAACATAGCAACCATTACTATTTCTTTTCTCTCCGTGTAGTTGTAATTTTTTCGTTTCTAATCAAGAGTCCATTCTGAATGGGGAATTCACAGGGAATCTCAAAATTTTTTAGAGCTCGAATAATTCTTCGAGCGAAGAAATATAGCAGGAGAATAATCGCTGAAGCATATTGGGCAGAAGCATACTGACTCAATTTTAAAACTTATTCATTTTTTTGTAAATTTGCAAGCATTGAATTGCTACCTTTATCCGAATTTCTCAAAATGGAAAGATTCGAAAAAAAACTGATTAATTTATTTTTTTATATTTTTTTCTTATTTGTAACGGTTTTATGATTGGAATGCTCTCGAAATATATCCACGTGTTGAGTAGTAAAAAACATTTTTTTCTACGATCCACTAATAAAAAATTATGATTTTATTTTTGCTTCTATTTCTAATTCGTGATCCATGTGGAAAGACTCCTGATATTTTTTCCAAATCTACACTCTAGTGACTCTAGAAATAACCACAGAAAAAATACATGTGTCTCACGAGTTAGGAATGAATTCACACCTTCTATGTGGAAATACAATAACGGAATTAAAATATGCATAATCAAATTAATTTGAGATATAAAAAGTTTTGAAATTTTCTTCTTGAATATTGATAATTTCTTTTTGAATATTGATATTGATGAATAAGAATTGAGATAGTCAACTAAATTTGAATAATTATAGTCATCATAGTTTTTTAATAATTAATTCAGTTTTTTATATTTCATTTCTTATTGGTAATGATTCTATGATTGGAATGCTCTCAGATATATTCACAGGGTAGATTAAAGGTTTTTTTTTTCTAGAACTAATGATTCACTCAGTTCTCTTCCTGTCGAGCAATTTTGAGCTTGATTGAGCAAATTTCTTTTTTAGATCAAAATTTGTACTCGCTTGCAGTGAAGCACCGAAAATTCGATGAGCCTCGGGAGAATGGCTGGCATGCCGCCATTTTTAAATATATTTTACCCATGAAATTTTGGATTCAAAAACTTAAATATTTGCTCAATCAATCCCCAAGATATTATAAATGTATTATCCTTTTTTTCGCCTTCAAAAAATGTCCAAAAAATTTTTTTTGGTGGCAGTTACAGTAGTGTAATCCCTTAATGAGCCTATATATCGTCGTCCTAGAGTGAAAATGGTGTGAATGGTACACGTTTCCCAGCTTGTTACGCCCTTTTTACTCTAGGACCACGATATCGCGTGAGTTGTGCGAAAAAGTCGTATGCGCATTTTTTTTCGATTTTTTCATAAATTTTGAGCCAAAAGGTCGTATAGACACCTCATTCAAAGATGGTTTAGGATGATACAGAATCGTCTGAAACGTGAAGATTCACTATTCCCTAAATGAGTGTCTATACGACCTTTTGGCTCAAAATTTATAGAAAATCTAAAAAAGTGCGCATACGACTTTTTGGCACAGCTCACGCGATATAAATTTCAAATAAAGTGAGGAATATTACTCTCTAATTTTTTCACTTGGACTTTCGAAGAATTTCAAAGAGATTTTATAAGGAAACATTCTGTCGCTTCTTATCTCATATCATTTCAAAATGTTTGCCATATGCAAATAAGAAAGAGTAAGTCATATTCTAGCCTAATGAAGAACTCAAGTAAGAATAGAAAAATTTGGCAATGCCAGTAGAAACAGTTGAACAAAGCTAGATTAATCATTTGAACTTTTCCTCAATCAACTTACGGATACACCGCCAACAGTGAAATTCTAAATATTGTATAGCGATGAAAATGTTTAAGGGACAGCTTTCACTATTTCTCATAATCTATATACGTAGTTCATCGTGTGATCTCGAATCTATCTATGATGCAGGTAATAGAAAAGAATTAATTCATTGATAGATAATATGAATTTCAGTAATAGAGAAATAAATTTATTTCAACTCATGCAATTTTATCAAGAAATCGTTTAATTTTACAGGCGAAGAAATATGGAAATTGTATTCGATGATGAACAACATGACATCTATTACTAGCTACATTGTCTTTCAACGATACAAAGATCAAGTTAATAAAATTGATAAGCAATTACAGCAAATTGAAAATTCTATTGATTCTAAAATCATTAGTGACTCATTCAAATTACAGCCATACCCCCTAACGTTATACAAATCTTTAGATACTCTGGAAATTTTTATACAAGCGATAGATCAACATTACGATAATTTTCACCAGCAAATTCGTGAAATGAGCTATAATGGTAATGATCTACGATATTTTATGAGATCAGCTATTCCAGATATCGAAGAAAAAATTATAACTATACGTAGCAAAATCCTTCACTCAGAAGTATCACCGGACCAAAATTTGATATGTGCCATTGCTGGTCATGCAATTGTAAGAATTATTCGTTAAATTATTAATTTACTTCAACGATCAATTATTTTCGATTAGAGAATAAAAAATCAATTGCCCGGATATTTTTACAGATTGGACAGGCACATCTTTGCAATAGTCCTCGAATAATCTCAGGAGTCCTACTTCAATGGTTCAAAATAATAATAATAGCTGAGATGAAGGCCCATGTTATGGCAGCCCTTGTGAACAGATATCAGTATCTTCCGCATCATGGTAAATTATAACAGATAAATTGAATTAGAAATATAGTTATTGATTTGTATTTTTCGTAGAAGATTCAGAATGGAAGGTTCATCTGAGTCGTGAGACATTAAAGACGCAGATTGGACTTTACGTGAAGTTATTTACATTGAACCTGCTAATGACAGACACAGTATACCTAAGAGCCTGTGAGCCATATAGTAACTATTGGATTCGAGGTATCTATATTATTCTGAATATTATCTCTGAGTAAAAAATTGAGATGAATTTCTCATCTGGATATTTTCTATTTGAATGGAAATTTGCAGATGTATCTTTCTATGAACTGGAAGGTATATTTCAGGCAGCAATTTTCCGCTACAATAGGGAGAAATGTAATGTGAACACTTGTCACGATATATGGTTCAAGGAATCGGGCAAATGTGAGGCCCAATATTACGATGATCGAAGTGGCTGTTCGAAAAATATAACTCAATGCATTGACTTAAAAGCTATACAAGCTTGTGTCTTGGTGAGTAAATATTCTCTGTTATCTATTACAAGCGATACATAATCAATATTCTCTATTCAAACAGAAAAGTGGTCCCCACAAATTCCACTACGTGAATTCAACAGTACACGGTTTACTTGGAAGTCCTTCAAAATGTCCGACTTTCAATAGTTACATAATTAGAGATGGAAGTGGTCGGAATTTATCTCACGGTGCATGTGCCTGTAATTGTCATGAGAATGATAACAATGAAATAAGTCTCTCAATCATGGAAAGCAATGTAAAA
Source organism: Aleiodes leptofemur (assembly GCA_963942555.1). NCBI lineage: Eukaryota > Metazoa > Arthropoda > Insecta > Hymenoptera > Braconidae > Aleiodes > Aleiodes leptofemur. Next base: position 2,489,748 of record OZ012610.1, on the reverse strand, counting down.
TCTAACATGTAAGCTTATTGATTAAAATAGAGTAACTTAATATCTCAGTTAGTCTTCATAGTTAGATTGTGTATTATTTATCATTTTCAGGGTTATTACTGGATTACGATTCATTCGCCAGAATCGAATTCTATATATTCAACCGAGAGAAGGAAAACTCTATGCTAATGGTCGTATTCGTCACTATACAGAGAGATGGATACCTATTCCTAAAAGTATCTCAGCATCGGGGGTTCATGCGATAAATGCAGAGAATAGAGTATTTTTTCTCGATGATTTAGGTTTACCCTCTAACTTTGTTTTAACTGGTATATTTAATATTTTTTTATAAAAAATTGCAAAATAAATATGACAAAGAAAACTTTTTCTCAATGAATCGTTATTTCAGGAGTCAAATTCGAACGAGTACAGAGATCATCTGTAATTGGATTTGCTATTAAAATATTTGGTGTTCCATTTAATTTCAAGAGTGGAGAATTGAATTCTGATCCAAATTTTGCAGCTTCCAGTCTAGCATCGAATAAAAAACATCGGTGAGAAGAATTATTGTCACTCTGTATATAGGAAATAATCACTTTTCTTTTTCTTTCGATTCCATAGGCCACCTTTGGCATTTAAGGCAATGAATCCTGTTAGTAAAATTTTGCCGCTTACAGTCAGTCCATCAAATGTGAAATATGTTTCACTGGAACAATCACATATATACGATGATTTTGGACAATCAACATTGCCATTATTTGATGCTGTACCAGTTATAACTAAGCCTCCATTACTATTAGGTGGAATCGGAATATTTCACAAAGGCGCTGACGTCAACGCTGGATTTATCTCTCTCAGAGTATATGGAATCAGATATGTGCATTTTTTCGAGGATTTTCAAGTCACTTATATGAAAAATGATAGTGTACTATTTGAGTAGACCCAATGATTTTTGAAGAATAATAATGAGTCTACATTATAGACTCATTGCTATTCTCTAGTAATGAGTATATATTATGAAATAGTGTGAGATGTAAGTCAAAATTATCATATGGATCAATATCTGTGTCATCAATAGTTCATCAATTTAGTATATTTTCATTCTCCAGATGTCACGATGATTTATTGTACTCCATGATTTAATATTTTTTTTCTTTATATTTTAAGTACTAGTTAGAATGAAATATACAAATTTATATTCGCGATATGTAATGTAGTAACATCTACTGTAATTATTAATTACAATACATTGTTATTATTTCTGAATTATGGCCGTTAATTATTCAACCCAAATCAAAGTTGCTGGACGTACCATACTCATGATATCCATACCATAAATGTGCCCACGATAACCATACCATTCAAAAGCTGCATGGTACACTAAAAGTACCATAATTTGAAGATTTTACTTTTTTCCTCAACGTTAACTTCACAACATTATACATCATCACCATATGTATCAATCTATAGCTGATCGAAATGGAAAGAATGTCACATTTGAGGGCATTAGATTAGAGAAAATTTGCGTTGATGCAATGAAATATGTTTACCAACAGATTAATATGAAAAACTTCATGCAAAAAACTGAAATGTCATATTTTCCACTTTCACTTATTCCTACTGAATTTTTTCTCAACATGAAATTTTCCGGTGTCTCGATATGAATGCAGTCACGCGCAGTGTATATAGATATTCGCATACGAGAACTTGAAGCATGGCAATTTTTTTTTCTATTTTTGTTCCAGACAAACTAAGGTTTAACAACGAAAATTTTTTCATTATCCATTGATATCACAGTTTTTTCGTAGATAACATATTTTTCTTCAGTCTATACCAGAATGGGCTTCGTAGAGTCTGGCCCTGACCCAAATCAGCAGTCTATGTGGAAGGGATGATGGAAGGACTATGCATAAATTATCAAATGAAATGCGAAAAAAAAAATAATTTCAATTCTGTTATTTCAATCCCAAAAACTTCCATGGAAAATTTCATATTTACACATCTCTTCACATTTTATCGCGAATCACTTTGTGTTTGTTTTACTAGAAAAAAATGAGATCGTGGCTATTTTTGGTATAATTTCGAATTCATAAGAGGAGTAGGAGATTAAATTTGCGATTAGAAATGTTTGATCAAGATAGAGCATTCACCTCATTTTCTAAAATTAGGTGATAGAAAAGAATGAATAACTCAATTAATCAGAAAATCATTATTGATTCTTTCATCTTTCATTAATTTTATTCAATTCTAGGAAAATGAAGAGGAGCTAATCTAACTTGTTCAGAAAGGCAGCATACGTAATCTTTTCCATCGTTTTGATCTCCATATACTTGTATGAAACATTATGACTATATTTCAATTATCATTTTTTTCAGTGTATTGTGGGCAGGAAAATCCTCACAATTCTATTTGAATATTATTAATACGTTTAGGTTCTATGCACGGAGAGAAATAGCATAGTAACCATCACGATGTTCAACATAGTAATGGTTTTCTCACGTCGGGCCACATAGCGATGATTACTATGTTAACATAGTAATCATTACTATGTCCATAGTACACACAGGTTAATACCGGATCAGGAGGGAGTTTATCCAGTTTTTTGTCAATATCTCGGTAAATAAGCGAGATAGAGCGAAATGGACATTAATCTACTATGTTAACATAGTAATGATTACTATGTCCAGACTCATTGCTATGTAGTCTGTACTATGGCGACGCAGCACTCAGTACTATGTATTTATTTTTTTATTTTTCTTTATTCCATATGTATGACCTCTCGGCCTTTTACATTTGTTCCCCCCCCCCCCCCCTACCCGCTGTATCGCATTCGCCGAGGGACGAGGGAAAACCTCATTTATATTTTCTTGAGGAAAACCTGCCCAGATACAGTCGTCCCTTGCGAGACTCCCGCTCGGTTAGGTGAAACTGTGGAATTAGAGCTTTTTAAAATCTTTTTGGCTTCCCCTCGCCGGGATTCGAACCCGAGCCTTCTGCATGCCAAACCCCCCGCTCTAACCACACAGCCACCGCCGTCAGTCAGTACTATGTAATATAGTAACCATTGCTCTAACATAGCAACCATTACTATTTCTTTTCTCTCCGTATAGTTGTAATTTTTTCGTTTCTAATCAAGAATTCATTCTAAATGGGGAATTCACAGGGAATCTCAAAAATTCTTAGAGCTCAAATGATTCTTCAAGCGAACAAATATAGCAGGAGAATAATCGCTGAAGCATATTGGGCAGAAGCATACTGACTCAATTTTAAAACTTATTCATTGTCTTGTAAATTTGCAAGCATTGAACTGCTATGTGACGTGTGGAGAAGTCACACGTCACGCTTCTTCATTATTCAATCAAATAATTCCATATAGAAAACTTGCATTTATGGAAAAAACGCGGAATAAGCATTTCTGGCCGTGGAGTCCAGTTCGTCTTGAGAATTGTGTGACTGGCCAAAGCGTGGGAATGCTTATTCTGCCGTTTTGGGTGACGAACTGATGAGACCCAAGTCTCATCACTCTGGGGATTAGTCTCAACCGGTGGACACCTCTGGGTGTCCACTGGAAAAAGACCGTGTAACAGATTAGCTCCGCGTACGGACCCAAAGTAACCCCTGTAATAATTCATTATTATTATCAACATTATATCGTTAATTTGATCCAATATCGATTGTTATTATTTGGAAGTTTCCCGTCAATATTCCCTAAATATCCCGAAGACACGAGTGGATCCACCCGTGAGCTCTCCTCCAACGAGGTAGCCGAGGAATCATCATTTATTGGTTGGTGAACGCGAGTGGGCAAATTAAGATGACATTCAAGGTCAAATTGCTCAAACCCCACTCGTCACAGCTACCTTTATCCTAATTTCTCAAAATAAAAAGATTTGAAAAAAAACGGATTAATTTATTTTTTCATATTTTTTTCTTATTTGTAACGGTTTTATGATTGGAATGATCTCGAAATATATCCACGTGTTGAGTAGTAAAAAACATTTTTTTCTACGACACTAATAAAAAATTATGATTTTATTTTTGCTTCTATTTCTAATTCGTGATCCACGTGGAAAGACTCCTGATATTTTTTCCAAATCTACACTCGAGTAACTCTAGAAATAATCACAGAAAAAATACATGTCGTGAGACTGAAGGAATGAATTCACACCTTCTATGTGAAAATACAATAACGGAATTAAAATATGCATAATCAAATTAATTTGAGATATAAAAAGTTTTGAAATTGTCTTCTTGAATACTGATAATTTCTTTTTGAATATTGATATTGATGAATAATTATAGTCATTATAGGTTTTCACCAATTCTCCGAAATTGAGGAAATATGAATTAATTCAGTTTTTTATATTTCATTTCTTATTGGTAATGATTTTATGATTGGAAGCTCTAAAATATATTCACAGGTTGGGCAGATTAAAGGTTTTTTTTTTCTAAAACTAATGACTCACTCAGTCCTCTTCCTGTCGAGCACTTTTGAGCTTGATCGAGCAAATTTATTTTTTAGATCAAAATTTGTACTCGCTTGCAGTGAAGCACCGAAAATTCGATGAGCCTCGGGAGAATGGCTGGCATGCCGCCATTTTTAAATATATTTTACCCATGAAATTTTGGATTAAAAAACTTAAATATTTGCTCAATCAATCCCCAAGATATTATAAATGTATTACCCTTTTTTTCGCCTTCAAAAAATGTCCAAAAAATTTTTTTTGGTTGCAGTTACAGTAGCGTAATCCCTTAATGAGCCTATACATCGTCGTCCTAGAGTGAAAATGGTGTGAATGGTACACGCTTCCCATCTTGTTACGCCCTTTTTACTCTAGGACCACAATATGGTAATCCGAAAAAATAGCCGTGGAAAAAATAGCCCAGGAAAAAATAGACCGGAAAAAATAGATCCGGAAAAAATAGCCCATGGAAAAAATAGCCGACGGAAAAAATAGACCGGAAAAAATAGCCCATAGAAAAAATAGCCGTGGAAAAAATAGACCACGCTAAAAATGGTCTATGGAAAAAATAAAATACGCAAAAAATGGTCCCCACCCACTGTCCATTCACCCAACTCCCCCACACCGACCATATTAACCACTCACCCACTGTCCATTCACCCAATTTTTTGCAAGGGCTATTTTTTCCGCGGCTATTTTTTCCATGGGCTATTTTTTCCGTCGGCTATTTTTTCCATGGGCTACTTTTTCCATGGGCTATTTTTTCCGGCCTATTTTTTCCGATCTATTTTTTCCATGGGCTATTTTTTCCACAACTCCACAATATCGCGTGAGTTGTGCGAAAAAGTCGTATGCGCAATTTTTTTCGATTTTTTCATAAATTTTGAGCCAAAAGGTCGTATAAACACCTCACTCAAGGATGGTTTAGGATGATACAGAATCGTCTGAAACGTGAAGATTCACTATTCCCTGAATGAGTGTCTATACGACCTTTTGGCTCAAAATTTATAGAAAATCTAAAAAAGTGCGCATACGACTTTTTGACACAGCTCACGCGATATAAATTCCAAATAAAGTGAGGAATACTACTCTCTAATTTTTTTCACTTGGTTTTTCGAAGAATTCCAAAGAAATTTTATAAGGAAACATTCTGACGCTTCTTATCTCATATCACTGCAAAATGTTTGCCATATGTAAATAAGAAAGAGTAAGTTATATTCTAGCGTAATGAAGAACTCATATAAGAATAGAAAAATTTGGCAATGCCAGTAGAAACAGTTGAACAAAGCTAGATTAATCATTTGAATTTTACTCAACCAACTTACGGATAAACCGCCAACAGTGAAATTCTAAATATTGTATAGCGATGAAAATGTTTGAGGGACAGCTTTCACTATTTCTTATAATCTATATACGTAGTTCATCGTGTGATCTCGAATCTATCTATGATGCAGGTAATAGAAAAGAATTAATCGATTGATAAATAATATTAATTTCAGTAATAGAGAAATAAATTTATTTCAACTCATGCAAATTTACCAAGAAGTCGTTCAATATTACAGGTGAAGAAATATGGACATTGTATTCGATGATGAACAACATGACATCTATTACTAGCTACATTGCCTTTCAACAATACAAAGATCAAGCTAATGAAATT